>MNCI01020473.1:157954-289829 GCA_015680685.1 Gnetum montanum | reverse complement strand
TGGTCAGCATGGTAAAATGGGATAAATCCAGAGAATGTTAGTTTGCCATCTTACAATGTGAGCTAAAGTATATTGATTTAAGCCCTACACATGACCAGTTACAAATCCATAAGTCATATAATTTAGGCAGTGGTGACAGTTGAAAGTCTTGATCTTATCTATGTACTTTATTTTATCATCATTGGATGTATTTTTTTTATATTTTATTATTGGTATAAGAACTGTCTACATTCTTACAGCCAGTAGACCACTCAAAACCATCATTGTTGAACAAAAGTTCAGAGTTTTATAGCTCCATATTCATCATCATCATCAATATGGGGCATCTATCTCTAGTTGATATGGTTAGATCTGTATTATAGGATTAACATAACTCTTAAAATATTATTTATTTTTATTATGTGATCAGTTTGACTTGTTATTTTGTTTTGGCTGATCTTGGTTGAGTGGCCAATCACCAGTTGGCAACTAGAAGCTACCACTTTCTCACACAAACTAATTTTTTGTCATAACGGCAGCATAATTCAAGGAAGGTAAACTTTTGTCATAGTGTTACAGATTAAGGGAAAAAACTTTAAGCATTTCTTAATTCAATGATATCAAATAAAAAGTTATTTATGTTACAAAGGAAAAGTTTCTGAGGTGTCGACTCCAATGGTTTGGGATGTAGAGCGAAGCTTGAATTTGCAAAGTGCATTACAACCCTAATGGTCTCATCCAGATTTGTCTTGGAATTTGAGCTCATCAGCAGTTTGCTTTTATCATAGAGTAATGATCATAAACATGTTTTCTATAAAATACTAAATTTGAGGAGCAACATTGTAATGTCTGATTGCATTAGTTT
This sequence comes from Gnetum montanum, assembly GCA_015680685.1. Taxonomy (NCBI): domain Eukaryota; kingdom Viridiplantae; phylum Streptophyta; class Gnetopsida; order Gnetales; family Gnetaceae; genus Gnetum; species Gnetum montanum. The sequence goes on along the minus strand of MNCI01020473.1, from coordinate 288,985 downwards.
TTAAAATCCCTGGAACTACCAATTTTCCAAAAATAGGAAACATCAAGTTGGTGGGTACCGATAAATAATGGCAGGCTAGTTTATGCTTGATTTTTATATGATCTCTAATAAAAATGATTTTCATAGCACACAAATTTCTTTGCTAAAGCCAAAAAGTCTAAACTATAATCTCTCACTGCATTAGTCTTTGAAGTCTCAATGCCTTGTTTGCGATTCTTGAAAGCATCTATCTTTTAAAATATGAAACATTGCCCTTTAAATGCCCGAGCTTAACTTTGAAAGGCCACAGAGGGTACTAACATTGGGCAAAAAAACTGACATTCTCTAATATTCCAAGCTGATTTTTACATTTTTATAAAATAGTATAGTGTATGGTATCCAAAGGAAAGTAAATTAAGAACATATCTGTTATCAATACCCAAGCATGAAAAACTGGAGGAATACGTACTGCTAATCACAATTGCAGCAAAAAACATTACACCTAGATGTTTGAATACTTCAGTCAATGCCATGATGCTTGCATATGTGCTTTGTCACTGTATTGCTCTGCTCTGAGTAAGCAATGGTGTTGTTCTGCCTTTACACAGGTGATATTTATAGAGGATACCTGAGGGCTAGATACATTGAACTTGAGTACTTCAGTCAATGCCATGATGCTTGATGCTTGTATATTGGCTTTGTCACTGTATCTGCTCTGCTCTAAGTAAGCGATGTTGTTGTTCTGCCTCTACAACATTACACAGGCGATATCAGAGTATTCAGTATCCTTCTTAATGCGCAAGTTGAAGTGTGAATATGCTTCCTTAACGTGCAATTTCAAGTGTGAATGTGAATAATTCTATTGATGCTTAGCAACATGGGCTGCTGTGGGCTTTCTGTAGTAAAATAGTTTTGTATTATCCAATCCATATGCTTGGGCATCTCTCCCTACCATTTGATAAGATATGTCCCTTGAAATGCATGAAATGCTTCACTGAAAAGCTTTTTTAAAATTGTTTGGGCATTTCAATAATTGTAGTGTGACCCAACGACATGGATCCATGATAACCTCTTGTACAATAATTTTGCTTTGTATCATCTAAACCTTATTTGCTTTTTATCGGCTGGACCGCTTTGTACAATAATTTTTCTTCTTAAAATCTGTCTCTGATTTTAAGACTTTGCGTTGCTTTGTACAATAATTTTTCTTCTTAAAATCTGTCTCTGATTTTAAGACTTTGCAATTTGTCTTCTTAAAATTTGTCTCTGATTTTAAGACTTTGCGTTGTCGCCCCATTGTTGCTTAGAAGGTGATTTGGCATGTGCAAGTTGCATGAATAATGAAATTGAACTTCTAATTTTTTTTATTTACTTTCACTGAGACCCTTAGACAATTTTTAGAATTTTAAACTTTTCTTTTGACTTGTAATTTAGTATTGACCGGTGGAATCTAACTTGCTTGGTTGTTCCTAAGATAAGGCTCTCATTAATAAACTAACACCTTAATATTAAAATTATAATATTACCTTTGGTCACCAAATATTATGATGCTTAAACTATGTATCTCTTTATAATTTAATATTCCAAATACTTATCTGAACACCCATAGTCATAAAGTGAATTACTGAAAATATCTTAATTTCTCAGATGCTACATGTGTATTTATGCTCTGTTTTAATTAATAAAACATTTTTCAAAGCTATTAATATGTTATAGCAAGACAAATATTCATTTAATCTATTCAACCTAACATGTGCAAGGACATGCAATTTAGTTAATCTATTCAACCGAACATGTGCAAGGACATGCAATTTATCTGCCGACAAATTAACAACTTACCGAAGGTCGATTAACTCGCCAAAGGTTATGAATTTAAACGTTTTACATGCTAAATAAATTACAATACACAAGAGTTTGAAATTATTGAATCTTATTTTGTAAGAAGAGTCATTTAAAGCAGTTTACGCTGACTATATATAAACTATTTTTTTGCCGGCAAAAGAAAATTTTAGACATCAGCAAAGTAACCCCTAAAGGGTCACGACGCATCTACTGAATACCTTTGCAGTTCGTATTAATCAGGCAACGTATCAGAAACTCTGGGATGTGCAGTACCGTTGCGGTTTGCAGGGAAGAATAGATCGACCATAGAATATCGATGCTGGGGCAATTATACAAAGAAAGGTCTCGCTAAGTCCAGGATGTGGTGTTCAAAGAAATTGAAAAAGTTCTGGGCCACGCCGACTAGATAATTACGGGAAGAATTTTGTTCAATTTAGCTTACTCTGTTTTAACAAATAAATAATCCTTTCCGTTCTTTTCTTTGGCTTCACTGAGCAAGATGAAAACAATCATTCCGATTCTTTTCTTTGGATTTACTGAGCACGCATTCAGTTTTCAGTGAGTTTCCACAATAAAACTTTAGTTTCCTCGAGTTTCTGTTCAGATAGCGATACATTTTTTAATTCTAATGTATGACTTTCCAGGAGCGAGTGACGGTTCTGCTGAATAAGGACAAGATGGAGCACCAAGTCGCCAATGCCCTAAAACAGGATCTCGGCACTGAAAAGTCAAAATTTTGCCCAAAGCTAGCAGTCATCCCAAAGATTTATTACTGTAACCATATAAAATGTCATTAACTATATCTATGATCTCTCAGCTATAAAGCATCATCTGTTATCAATGAAATAATCTCACCTGCAAGAAAGGACTCAGCCGTCAACAAAAATACGATTACATTACGAACAAGAGCCCATGTCCATCAATCTCAACTTGTGCAGAATACTGAATCACAAATTTTTAATTCCTCTTTGAAAAATTCACTACACATCCAAATTTAAAATTTAGGGAAAAGTTGAACTCGACTCATGATAAAGTTCAATCCAAACCCCAGATTTCTAATCCATGAATCTGAAAACTTACAATACATTATGGCAAAACAGGCTTTTCAACCACCTGGAACATCCACCATTACTGCAGAAACTCTGGCTTGATTCTGCCATTCAACAAAGACAAAATGAAGCGGAAGCCCATCTTTACTGCAGTTGAAGACGGAGTACTCTTTTTCCGCTATACTTTTCTTCCATCCCAAACTGAAAATTCCAATTCCAATTCCAGTCAGCAAGAACCCAACAAAAAGAGGAGCCGCCGATCACCACATTTGAGAAACAAACCTGCTCTTCTTCCAGTCAGCAAGAACCCAACAAAAAGAGGAGTCGCCGATCACCACATTTGAGAAACAAACCTGCTCTTCTTCCGTCGCTAAAAAAATCTCATCTCCAAACCCTGCAGCAGTGCCACTCAAATCCTTGCCAAAATCTGGCAAGAAAAAATTCTTCGAGTATTGATTCATTGGCACTATTTCAGTTTGGGGCCTAGCCTCAGGGCATGCCCAGACCCGTTCCTAGGATTTTTTAGGGATGGTTCATGATAATAGTAAAAATTAAATCAACAGAAAAATACAATAATATATCTTGGGGTAAAACAAGAAAAACCCATCAAGAAACAGGCTCCTAGATCTTTATGTCACTTTAGAGAGAATTTCTTAAACACAATGAATAATGGAGAATGGGTAAGAAGAAAGCCAAGGGATGAAAGTGAAACACACTATTTTCAAGGCTTCATTATGACTATATTTATAGCATGGGATGAACATTAGAAGTAGTGTTAAAGGGATGATGAATAATAGTTTTATGACTATATTTCAAATATCTGCAGTTACTCAACACTGCAATTTATTACAACATAACTATTGTACTATACAATTACAAAAAAGGTGGTGCTTGTAATAAAAAATGATTATGTGAACGTAGTTGCCTTTACTTTACTCACAATTCTCCCTCTTAAAAACAAAGTTGTCATAAAGCCTTATCCATACCTTAGATGATATCACCCATGACACCAATAGTTGTTGGACACCTTAAAAATTTTTCAACAATAAAGATTTTGTCATCATATCAATAGAATTCTCTTTTGTCTTGATTTTTTTAAAAAGAATAATTTGTTCATTTATCTGCTTTTGAATATAGTGATAGTGTATTTCTATATCCTTTGTCCTACTGTGGAAAGTTGGAAATATATAAATTGCACTTTTGTTATCACAGCTAATTTTCACAATCTTTTTATGAATTCTGAGTTTAGTCACTAATCTTTGAAGCCATGTTGGTTTCCAACTAGCTAAGTTTGCAGTAACATATTCTACTTCAATAGTCGACTAAGCCAAATAAAATTGTTGGCTTTTCCAAGATATAGCACTAACAAAGTTATTGAATACATATCCATTGGTTGATTTTCTATTATCTAAATTCCCACCCTAATCAGCATCCACATAACCATGTAGAATGGATGAATTACTTTAATAACAAATACCAAAGTTCATAGTACCACAAAGATAACAAATACCAAAGTTCATAGTGTTGTTTCCTTGAATTATGCTAAGTTATCTAACAATGTATGCAATATTAGGTCTAGTATTGACCATTACATACATTAAACTACCAACAACACTAGCATATGGAATTTTTATGATGAACTTTATTTTATCATTTGTCTTCGACCATTGTTCATTTGAAAGTTTCACCTTAGTTTCACAGAATGTTACCATAGGCTTACAATCTTGCATATTATATCTTTTTAAGATATTTTACACATATGCAAATTGTCCAATCCAAAGTTTGTTATTACCTTTGTTTTTTTCTTTTTAAATTTTCATGCCCAAAATTCTTTTACACCACTAAGATCTTTCATCTCAAATCGACAAGAAAGAAGTTTCAACTCTTGAATTTCATCCATATTACTATCTGCTATTAACATGTCATCAACATATAGCAATAAAATTAAGAATTTTCTATTTTTATTTTTGACATATAAGCAGGAGTGATGAGTGGTGAGGTACCCCTACACTCAACCATATGAATACGAGCGTTACATGTGCAATTCGGTCGAACTCCAAGGACTAAGTGCTTACGCACCTTATGGAACACTTAAGGTTAATCAATCGTTGTCTTCCCAGACATGTATTGTCACGGTTGTATGGTTAAGTAAGTCTAAGGTATATGATTTTTATGTTTTTTATCTTTTTATCGCCTATGCTAAGAGAGGAAAGGGTGAAGAGACTAAGTAACTAACTTTCACTAACTAAGCTTTAATCATCCTAGCATCAGTATTCGTTCCCACTTGCCGTACACACCCTGAACCAGTGCAACGTTACTAGGATTACCAAATGCTATTCGTTACTGGGTTACCAAGTGTAGCACACGTGCTCGAAGCGGTTGTATTGAATGCACTTAACTAAGAGAGTTGAGGGTTGAGAGTGATTAATTATCTAAGAAAGCAATTAAGCATTTAACAGTAATTAAGTCCTATTTAGATTAGTCTATGTACTGCAAGGTTTATCGGAAAGTTCGTCTTTATTTCCGTACACAAATGTGTGCTCAGGTACAATTTGCTCAAATAAAGATCCGTTCATTTTGAGACTCCTATTATGGGCACATGGAAATTATTTTATCTTTGGAATGATAAAACTGCCAGAGTTTAGCTAAGGGTCCAGATCTAGATGATGAAACAAGGGAAAACTGCCTTTTATTTATAGAACTGGAGACGGGCTGCGATATCGTGTACGCGATATTGCGGTCCATGCAATATTGCGTCTCACCAAGGAGTCTTCCTTATTTCTAATTTTGATCAATTTTTGGAATGTGAACATAAACTTCACATCCACGAACTCAAAGCTAATTCAAATTAACATACTTACCCCTCCATATTTCTTTTAGAAGCTTTCCATCAATTGCAAAGGATGGAGACCTATTAATGAGATAGTAGGTTGTCATTGCAGCTTCAGCCCAAAAATGTTTACCAAGACCAGCTTCACTTAGCATGCATTTGATTCTTTCCAACAACGTTCTATTAAAATGGTCAGCTACTCCATTTTATTTGGGAGTTCTTAGAATAGTCGTTTTGCTTGTATATGCCATATTCTTTACAAAAATTGTCAAAAGCATGGGAGCAAAATTCACCACCACTATCTGTTCTAAGAACCTTGATTTTCTTTCTTGAATAATTTTCAACAAGAGCTTTGAACTCTTTAAATTTTTCAAACACTTCAAACTTATGTTTCATTAAACAGATCCAAGCTTTCCTTGAGAAATCATCAATGAATAAAACATAATATGTAGCACCTCCAAGTCAAAATGTTTGCAAGTCTTTAACTAGTTCACATACATCATTGTGTATTAACTCTAACACTTGATTAACTTTAGCATTAATTTTGAACATGTTTGTTTATCAAGTAGGCAATGATGATAAAATTTTAGAGATTCTTCTATGAGGTTAATTTTACCTTTTTTATGCAGTTCCTTTAAACCTTTTTCATGTAAATGTGTTAATATTTTATGCCAAGATCAATGCTTGAATTGAAGTTAGTAACAACTACCATGTTGAAGTTGTGCTTCAACATCCTTGCTTCCAACTTGTATAGTCTTCCCACCTTTACACTAGTGGCTAGAGGTAAAGACCCTTGCAATATTTTATATTTTACTTCATTAAATATGATAGTTAGACCTGCAGAATCTAACTCACTTGTAGATAGGAGACTCATTGTGAGTTTAGGTACATGATGGACATAGAATATCACCATGGGAAATGTGGATGATGGAATTTTGGAAATGATTGGTGTCCGATTTTATTTGGACATAAATGCTTATCATCTAGAAAGTCCTAAAATGATTTTTCACCCAAAAAGGACTGGAACTATTGACCTAGCACATGGTATCCTACAACAATGTGTTAGATCTATTGTGCAACTATCTAACTGGTTCAATTCTAGACAACACTGGAGACCTGGGCAAATTAAGGCTACTCAATCTATCTCATAACATGTTGATAGGATATATTCCTGCTAGCATATCCAATTTAACCTATTTGGAATGAATTGACCTAAATTCTAATAGATTGTCTGGAATCATTCCTTCAAAATTAAACTCCCTCAATTTTCTAGGTACTTTCAATGTCTCAAATAACCTTTTATGTGGAAAAGTGTTCACTTCTACATAATTCATCACATTTGATGAAATTTCATTTATAGAGAATCCATGTTTATGTCGATATTATAAAAAGCATCAATGCCCAGAGCCAAAAATACCAAATAATGTAGCATCAGCAGTTGTGGACAAAAGCAAAAGCAATAATTGATAATGGGATTAGTTGTGTGAGCATGTGTCGCTCATAGCATTGGGATTAGGATTTGGATTATCTTTTGGGAGAATTATTGTGTTGTATTTTCCATGGGATGCTTTTCAGCACTTCTATGGTAGATGCCTCATCTAGTTTTTCATGTTTTGCTATTTATTTAATCAAAATCAAACACAAGGTCACAAGAGTCCAAGCCTAATATATTTTGGAAAATGATATGTAGGAGAAATGATGGTGAACATTGCTATGTGTAGTTTCTCGTGGACATTTTGCAATCAAATATTTGTATCTAATTCTCCACTTGGAGGCACTAGTGAATGCTTTTTTGAGGTGCAATGTAATGATATTATAAGTTGTGCTTAACCAATATTCTAATTGCAAATACATATGGAATTTTGTAAGTTTTTCAAATACTTAGGGAATTTCACATGTTTTTTTTTTCACCCTATGTGTATAGATAGGATCAGCTAGACAAAAGTGTTCCACTACAAGGTTACTTTGTTGGTGCCACACCAAGCATTTAATTGCCCGATTCTCCAAGTACCAAATTGATAAAACTCATTCATTATATTTAGAAAATTGATAGAATTCATTCATTAAAGCTTGTACAAAATTATGAATATTTTAAAGGTAAGGCACTTTCTAAAGATTTATTGTTTAAACCCTTTTATGTTATTTTTAGTGTTTACTTATTTTGCTTATCTTCATAGAAGTTGTGATAGTTCCTCTTAAAGGTGAATCCATGAGCTTTGGAATACTATGTTATAAGAGTCTCCTTTAAGTGATTCAATGTGGAATGTAGTTCTTAGAGTAGGCATATTTTCTAGGGTTTCCATCTTTTATTTAAATAAATCCAAAGGAATTTCATGTGAGAGGATACTCAAGGTAGCATCATTGCAACAACCATAGTTAATAATAACTTCAATGTCAATGAAATGCAGTGTGTGGTACAATGTCTCATGTGTTATGATATTTTAAGTTTTTGTTCATCTAATTATTAAAGTGATAAGCAAACTTAGTTATAAAGTTAAGGAGTTATTGAGACCAAAATTATGATTATTTATAGATGGAAATGTATTGGAACTTAAAATAATTTTAAAGTCTAAGGGAGGGGAAAGTGGGGAGGGGTTGGGGTAGGGGGAATGCTAGTGGGATGTGGGGTGTTAACCCTAAAATAATATTAATAATAAAACCAAAGTACATCATAGTATACCACAAGACATATAGCCAACATCATACATTAGAAATATTATAGAGAAAAATACTATTGGGGATTAGGGAGGGTGTTGGAACCTTAAGATAACTATAATATAGATATACTCAAAGACATATAACTCGGCATTTCCTATCAAGATTGAACCCAAGACTTGGAGTTTTCAAATCAAGTCTTACCACTAGGCTAACCCATCATTGTTGAATAAAATATAATAATTAGGTGGTGGGGTGGAGGGAGTGGTGGTGGAGGAGTGTGAGAGGAGGAGATGGATGCGATGTTGGACTCCAAATAAATAAATAATAATATTAAAAAAATTCAAAGTACATCAAATCATTAAATAAAGAGTCTAAAGAAAAACCCCAATGGTATTAAAGATGTATTTTTAGGTTTTTATCTTTATAAGTAATCCTGAGAAATATTCCCTTTAGGGTAGAAAAAGGATCAAGCCTTACCCTTATTCAGAAGTGCCCTCACAAGTTCTCACTTCTTCCTAAAGGATTTCTTGTAAAGAGAAGGAGAAAATTCTCTCTAAAGATAAAAGGATACCTTGATTAGAAATAAAGAACAAAGAGCAACAAAAGCTAAAAGCTTTCCATCCTTGAGCCTCCAAAACGAAAAGAAATTAATACTTTAGAAAATAAATTAATTGTTTAGCTTTCACTAAAAGCTTTTATACTTAAAGTTGTAGCTGAAAAGTAACATCTTTGAGAATTTAATAATTAACTAGTGAAGAGAGATCATAGTTATGCTTTTAATATTCTTTGTAATTCATTTTACTATAAAAGAAATACCTTGGTTATAATAATTAATGAAACTAAGTCTTCCATGTTTCTTGCTATTAGTATAGATATCTTAATAAACTCTAAAAACACTTTTTCTATTTGACTTAGTAGTAAACGAAACTGATGGATAATACAAATAATTCTATCATAAGAAGTTTTAGAAGGAAACCAACAATTAGAGTAATAAACGTAAGTTGACTAAAGCATTTTCTTCATTACAAAAACTTTTCCAGTAAAGATAAGCTTTTTTTCTTTCTATTTATATTTATCAAGATTCTTTTGAATTTTCTCAATCACATAATTCCATTAAATAGTAAGATTAGGCTCAAAAGAAAAGATATTTTTAAAATTTTAAAGACAAAATCCTTTTTCAATATTTTCTAAGGGTTCAAAGTAACCCACTCAACAATATTGCCATTACAAGCAATAGTATATTTTTACCCATTAATCTAAGAGTAAATAACATGCAGTAATCCTCCACTTTAGCTAAAGGAGTATTGATGTATTGCAGAAAATTGTTGATCATAAAAAAAGAATCATCTACAAAATGCATGTTAATTAGTAATGTATCTTGATCATCAACTAAAATTCCCTTAATGATATTCCTTTATAGATCATGATGTAGATTATGTAAAAGAAAATATGTAGCAATAATAAAAAGATAGGTGGTGTAGGAGCACCTCTTCCAAATCCCTTTTTCATCCCTACAGGCAGAAGACTGAAGGTATTGGATAGCTAGAAGACATCTTGTTCCTTTGTAGATGTTTTTCCTAAGAGTTGGACATTTATACAAGATGTCTTGGACATTAAGAAGATGTCTAGTCTAAGAGCTAGAGAATTATAGGATACATTCCGTCAATAGGGGAGACATCTTACAAAAGTAAGAAATGTCTCTTCTATGAGGAATACATCTAAGAGGAGATGTCTTGTCTCCAATGTAAATGTCTTAACAAGTTCAAAGATGTCTTATCTACAAGTTATAGTTTCCATGAAGACATATTGTTAAGCATATAAACATCTTATTCTACTAGGAATATTAAAATCAAGATTAGAAACAAGCACAAATGTTTTGTTCAAGATTGTAAATGATGAGCCGCGATATCGTGTACACGATATCGCATCTGCCACGCGATATCGCATTCGCGATATTGCATCCTACCTCATCTTCTATAAATAAGAGGTGGCGCCCTTCGTTCAAGGGAGTTAGACTTAGACCCTTAGCTAGATTCTTGCAATTTTGTTATTCTAGAGTTAGAATTATTTCTGTGTGCCCGTAGTAGGAGTCATAGAGTGAACAGATCTTTATTCAAGCAATTTGTACCTGAGCACAATTTTGTGTATGGAAATACAGACAAACTTTATGATAAATCTTGCAGCATACAGATTAATCTAATTAGTAATTAATGATTATTTAATGATTTTCTAGTTAATTAATATCTTTCTCAACCTTCAACCCCCTTAGTTAAATACATTTAGTACGACCACTTCGAGCATGCGTGTAGCACTTGGTAACCTAGTAAAGATTAGCGTTTGGTAATCCCATCAGCGTTGCACTAGTTGAGGATGTGTATGACAAGTGGGAATGGATACTGGTGTTAGGAACATTTGGAACTTAGTTAATGAATAGTTAATGTAAGTTAGTCACTTAGTTCTCTCTCCCTTTCCTTTATTAGCAAAAGACATAAAAAGACCAAAAGCTATAAAAATCATATACCTCAAGCATACTTAACCATACAACTGTGACAATGTAAGTAAGTTTGGGAAGACAACGATTGATTAACCCTGAGTGTTCCATTAAGACGCGTAAGCACTTAGTCCTTGGAGTTCAACCGGATTGTGCGTGAAACACTCGTATTCGTATGGTTGAGTGTAGGGGTACCTCACCACTCATCATTGGTGCCATTGTCGGGGACTTAGTTGTTTGTGCACCGCATAGAACATAGGAAATCATTCATATCATTGGAATGTTAGAATGAACCCTTAGGGTTAATCAAAGGAAGATAAGACAATGGTACATCACACACCAAACAAGACAAGATGTCTTCTTCTTCGCATAAGAGCACTTCACTGCCTAGGACTAACACAAGAGGTAGTCGGCGGCATAATACACACAACCAAAATCCGCCAGTTCCTCAATAGTTTCGTGTGGTATATACTCATCCCAATGAGTATGTACCCAACTTCACCTTTATTCTCCACCAAGATGAACAACTGTGTTGGAGAGACTTGGAGGGTAACATAGTGTTGCCTCTAGATCGATCAGTCCCCAACATGCTCTTTCATGCTCTCTCATGAATAGGCATGCTGCTTTTATATGCAAAATATGTTGCATGCGATCATGACACAAGGGACTATCATCCCACAGAAGTGCAACATCAAAGGGACTTACGATAGGAGAGATACCACATATCCTTGAAGGGTAAATTGCCCCATGACACTCCACACATTTTAAGCAAAATTGAGGATGGTGAACCTACTTCAACGGGTTCCCCATGAAATGATGTTCCTCCTCCTGACAATGGTGAAGAGGTAGTGTATTAGAACCTCCACTCCAGTATTCACAACATTGGTTTTGATACCCATGAACATGAAGTGTTCAACAAAGGAACACAAACACACAATAAGGGCGGATGTTCTGATCATGATCACAATCGTGGCTGAGACCACTGAAGAGAAGGTAGAAAACACCATCATGGTGATGGTTCTCCTTCTTCTTCACCTTCATTGTCACCTTCACCCTCTCCTTCAGTGTCCAGATGTAGTCATAGGGAAACCAATCGTGAGGATAAGGGAAAACAAAGTGAAAAACATCGATGAGACAATCGAGAACGAGGACAAGGGTACTCTAAGGAATCAAGGCATAGAAGAAGGGAGAGTAGGGAACTGTGTAGACACTATAGACACTATGAATGAGATGATCATGAAGAACCCCTACTCACAACTAAAAGCATGCTAGATATAACGGAGGCTGCAAGAGTTCCAAAAAGGCACCAAAAGGATAGTAGGATCAAGAGGTTAGACATGAACACCATCCCATGATTTGAAGGGGGATACAACGCTGATCCTCAAAATCATTTACAAGCATTCCATGATGCATGTGCCTTGTAAAACATAAAAAATGAATGGAAAAAACTGAAGTTGTTCCCAAGGACACTAGTGAAAGAAGCTGAAAGCTGGTACTGGTCCTTAGAATCAGAATCCATTCGAAGGTGGAGTACAATGTTAGAACTATTTAATGATAAGTACGAAATGTACTCCCGAGTGTCTAACCTGCAGAAGCAAATCCAAGGATGGAAGTAAGGAAATCATGAACCCTTGGATGCTGCCATGGGCTGCTATTATGCACTGTTACATCGTTGCCCATGGTTATTCGTAGCGGGATCAACTATGCCATCTTGTGGATGGACTTAACTCCCTATTCTGCACCTAGGCACTATATTTATAGGCTTGGGAGCAACTACTCTAATAATTACAAAAACTGCCACTCTAATTTTAGAGAGAAATTGCCACTATAATAATTAGAGTAACTGTTCTAATAAGAACCACTCTAATAATTAGAGTAACCACCCTAATAATAACCACTCTAATTATTAGAGTAACCACTCTCATCAATACTTGTCATCTTTCACTTGGTTCTAAAAGCTTCTCAAAATTGTACGAACATCATCCTAGTACATTTTAGCTTCAACTTCAATGTTTTAAAGGTTAATAATTCTAAATCATGCAAATGTAAACACTTTTACTAAGTCTCATTGACGCTAACATTCATGTCAGTGTTAGGTCTTGTGGGATCCATATTTTGTTCTTCTATTATATCATGTTCAGCATTCAATAGTGTTCCTTAGCTTTTCAGGTTTCTCAACATTATTTTCATAGCATTTTTCATTAGTTCAAGTGTTAAATGGAAACCTAGTGACATGACATGACAACCTGATCAAAACAACTTGGTTAAAATTACAAGATTTTGAATTAGTATGGGTGACACTGATATTGACTTTAGTATTACTGCTTCAAAAACCTTTATCAAACTATCATTCATCTTTGCCTTAGTATTTGACATTATCGTTTGGCTTCTCATGTTTCTTGACTTTATGTTAATAGTATTTATTATTAGTTTAGAGATCAAATGGAGCCTTAGGAGCTCAAAATTTTAGCTTCATCAAAATCAAAAGAAAAATTGGCTAAGTATGGATGACACTAACACTTATGCCGATATCAATGTCAGCATCACTACTAATTGGCATTGTTAAATTGTATCATTGACTTGCATAATCCACTTTAAACCTCATTTACAAGCCTTCTAGGCTCCTTAACATTATCTTGGTAGTGTTCAAAATTAGTTCAAAGGTCAAATAGGATCCAAAAATCTCAAAACTAGAAATTGGAAATAATGCTAAGAAAATGGACCAAATGTTGCTAACATTGATACTAATAAAAGCGTTAGCATTTCCAACCATGAAAAATAAATTTATTTACTCTCTAAATTAGCATCCAACATCATCCTCTAGTCTCATAAGCATTTCAACATTACCTCAACATTATTTAGCATCAATTTAGACATCAAATTATGCCTTGGAAGGCTCAAACCAATACTTACAAAAAGTTGGAAACATTTCAACTATTGGTAATGCGTCAGGAATACATTTATTGTGGCCAATATAACTTAGGTCATAAGATTTAGCTCTCTAAGAATGAAGGTTAATCTAATTCCTAGTGAACTTCACTTAGCTCTTAGCTTGAAATTTGAAATCCTAGCCCTATAAATATGGCATTAAAACCAATGTTTTAGGAAAATTTCTTGAGATCTAGAGCTCATTTTGGAATTTCAAGAGATTGTGAGTGCATACAATAGATCTCCTAGCATCACCAATATGATCCAAAACCACATCAATACCTTTTATACTAGTACCAACATGTTTTTGGCATTACTTGACCAATGTTAGCATTGGTTCCTAGAGATAGAATTTTCCAAACTTTAGTGTTATCTTCCAAAGAGAGAATTTTTCAGGCTCTAGTATTAACACTAAAATACTAATTTTGGATTATTCTTTTGATTTCTTCATTCATATTTCTATCTTATATAGATTCAAATTCATCCTATAAACCTATTCTATTATAAGTTTTTTCATACTTACATTTTCTCAGAAACACATTGTAGTTTAGCCTCCTTAGAGGTAAACACTACATTGTTTGAGAAATAAAACATTTATTTTCTTGGAAAAGGAACCTAGATCTGTCCCTTATATTTTTTATATTATTTCATTATTTTATACTCTTTTATTAACATTTTTAATACTCGGAGGATTCTTGGGGTTGCCTTTCTTTGATATCCATTCTTAGACGTAATCCAACAGTACAATCATGGTTAGGACTAGATTTGACTAGAAGAGATGATAAAGCACCTTTCTATCATACTTTACTTAGCTTTGTTACTCACGATTACTAGCTCTACAACTTTCTATTAACACAAACTCTAAGTTACCGGTATAAATACCTTTGGTTAAACTCCTTGAGGTTCTCTCAAGAGACATGCTTGTAATTATAATGTATTTTTTCATGAAGGATCATATAATAATTACAACTTCTAGTAACAAAATGATACTATTTGAAATTGGTGATATGACATATAGTCATCTAATTTTATTTAAATAATCATGTTATTATTCTGATTGTATGCTCAAATTAGAATTAAATATTTGCTTCATTTATACTGAAAATTAGAAAATTTGATGATTTCTTGTTAGCATATAATAATAAATTAATAATAATTTATACTATGTTCATTATTATATTATTAAAATTTTAAAAGATTTTAGCAAGGATTGCTAACCAATTATCTAGCTTACATTAGGATTGATACTAGCATCTTTTAAAAGAGACTTATACCTTTGAACATGTATACTCTTATTAATTTTTGATCATCTAACTCAATGTAGTATGTTTAGAATTAAATTTTCTCTAAATTATTTAAAGAAAAATGAATTTCAAGTAACTAATTGTGTTAAAGATATTTAAAGTCTTCATTTCATTTTTCTTGTTTTATTCTTTTTCACCATATTGTTATTTCTTATTATGAATGTCTTATATCATTGTAATGTGTCATCGTTATGGTGTTGAAAAAATCAATTAAAACTAAATAATATTTGTTAAGTTGTATTATTAACCATTTGGGAAAGTTATATTTTGTAGTAATAGTCTATTTCCAGAAAACATTATTTTTCACATATTAAATAGCAATCACATGATAAACATGATATCATCATCATAAGTTCAATTTTTCCTATCTTATCCAGTTACAAGTTCCTAGAAACTTAACATGGTATCAAAGTAGGCCAATGAGTAATCTTGAAAATTGAAGAGTAACTCCCAAGAATTAGTAGCATACTTTCCATATAGCCATGATAAAAGCAAGAATCTATGTCCCATTGCTTAAAAGAAAATTACTAAATGAATCAAATTACAACATATGGAAGATTTAGATTAGATTTCTACTTTGAAAAAAATAACCTTAAGGAAACTTTAGTGAAAACCATCATAGTGAATGAAAATAATAAGATGGCATAAATGCTAATAATCCTGAGTACATTTAAAGAGTTTGTACAACTAGTAAAGAAACATGACTTTGTATACAAAATGTGAAAGAAGCTCAAAGAAGTTAAAAGTAAAATCAAGATTTTATCTTTGAAAATTAAATTACATTCCTTAAGGCTAAAAGAAGGTGAGCTAGTTGCTAGACTCACACAAAAGGCCTTTACATTATAGACTATCCTTCATGCACAAAATGCTTAGGTATGAAATAAGATAATTGAGTTGTATTTGTTAAGAGTACAATTACCATCATATGATGTCTTCAAACATATCATAAAAATGGTGGATAAAAATACATCATGATGGAGTTATGTGAGTAGGAAGAAGCTAAGATGAACATATACATATTGAATGTAGAAGTTACATTGCAAGTAATGATGGTGAAGGTGAAAAATGATTGAAAGAGACAAAGAATAATGAGGTATTATCATATCTACAAAAAGAAAGGTGGTTATGACAATGATCACTGTTATGATAATCTATATAATTCTTAGTCTAAGATCATAATAAAATAGGAGACCAATAAATTTATTAAAAATAGGATGACTAAACTCAACAAAAGGAATGAGAAATAGTTTGATTCCAAGCTTAGATCTACTAATGTTGTAGAGGAGGAGGTATAACTTTTCTTCATTGATTTTAATACCATCACCATAAGTATTAATACCTTTAATGATTCTATATATATTGATTATAGTATTATATAATATTTTATTGGTAATTTATAATACTCTTCTTTCTAACCTTAGGTTAGAAAGCTTTTGTTGGGTATTGAACCCTTAACAAACAAATTGGTCATGGTAAAAGGAACTAAAAAAGATATGAACTAATGAAGCAATAAGAAAGTGAAAGAAAATATGATGAAATCATAACCAAGCATGCCACTACCATATCATAGTCATGCTGTCAATATTCAAAATTCCTTGTTAACCCATGTAACCATTCCCCACTAAACCAATATAGCCTTCATTTCATCCCAAACTCATAACATTCCATTGTGATCTTATTTCACCATTGTGAGCACTTCTGGATATGGTTCGACAACTATAAAATCAAGTGTGGAGAGGGAGTGTTTGTGATGAACCTATGGTGGTGTTTCACATTCTTTGTTAATGTCTCTTGCATCAATATTAAACCATCAACAAAGAGGGATCAATGAAACACCCCAAAGAAAATTCATATTGCAATTTAAAAGCCCATAGTCAAAACCTCTTGTTATAATTTGGTGGAATTATAAGGGTAGATACAATTGCCTTGTTTTTCCCAAAAATCCTACATTATGACCTAGTATTGATGGAATTTTAGGTAGTTTTTAATGTAAAAATTAAGATGTGTAGCGCACATGCTACAGAACTCATGTATTCTAGCTTGTGGGGGTTAAAAATGCTTCACAAGCTATAAATGTTGTATGTCCTAGCTTGTGGAAGCCAAAAATTGCTCCACAAGTTATAAATTCCACATATTCTAGCTTCTAGAGGATTAAAGATGCTTCACAAGTTACAAAATTTGATATTTTCATCTCACATGCTAACCATGGCAATTCCACACATTGGGTAGCTTATGAAGACAACATGTGTAATCGAGCTTTAATTCTGCATGTTGACCATTGTAGTTTCCCATGCTAGACAGTATGTGAAGGCAACATGTGGGGGCAAGAAATTTGCTATAATTTCTAACATGCTATAAAAAGATGCTCTAAACATGGCAAAATTTGTTAGAAATTTGGCAATAATCATGGTAGAATTAACCAACAACAAATCATGATCTACATAGCCTATTTAAACAAAAATTTAACTCATTGTAAGGACTTTTGGATCATTGGGCATTCAACTAAACTTAAGAATTTCCAAAATGTAGATCAAAGTAGCAAAGAAATCATGTAATGAGCAAAGCTTAAAGAGCAAATTAGAACATGTGCAAAGGAAACCTCTTCCTTACTCCTAGTAGCCATATATAGGGTTACTTGTGTAGGGCTAGTCTTCTAGAAGACTTTTCAATCAAGTATGCTTTAATGAGATTCCACAAACATTTAAGCAACAAGCCATGAATAGCATTTTTGGCATAAGAGACTAGTGGGAATGACCTATTTCCAATACATATCTATGTAAAGCCACTTCATCATCCTTTAAGAAGGTTCCATCACATGATAGTCCTCCTACCTCCACCAACTTTTGGATGAAGCTTTGACCTACGTGAGCATCCATTATAGTGCCACCCAATCATGATGATGATGATGTTTAACTAACCTCATGCTTTAGTACCGATAGTGATGATGAGGAGAAGACCTATAGGCCTACTCATGTGACCATAGATTCTGATGATTCAATAGAGGTTATTGGGTAGATAGTGATCACCTCCTTTTAGTTGATGTCTAAAAAGGAGAAGATTTTTTGATGATATAGCTTGATATTGAAACATGATAAAGATTATATTTATCTTGATATACTATTTTGATATGGTTATTTTATCTAAATATGATATATTTTTCTTTGACATGGCTATCTTTTTACATGCTCTTATGAGGATATTTTGATGAGAACACACTATTAGGCTATGAGAACATGCTTGTTTTGATCTTTTAGAATATCACACCTATAGCTTATGTGATTTTTATAGTAGTATCTTGGTAAATAATATTATTCTTATTAGTTAGACAAGACATGAATATTACATGTATCAAAGATGGTGATTTGAGGAGTTATTTATTTAGTGCTAGTCTTGTATTACTAGTATTACATATTGTAATTTGAGAAGCTATTTGTACTAGTCTTGTTATTACTTCTTGGTAGATTTGGAAATTAATGCTAATGGTGGTGTGAATGCTATTCCTTAATTCATCCTCCTTTTTCTTCCTTTCTCCTACTGCAATAGAGATTTGACTTATTCATACACTAACTTATTTGGCTCTAAGTTTTTTTTTGATATCTATTATTACTTACTCTAACATTTTATTCAAGTTTTTGATATCATCAAAAATGGGGAGATTTTTGATATTTTTGGTGTGTCAAAATCTTAAAAATGGAGAACATGTTTATGTGTCTTTTAAATCCTTATAGGCTCAAGGAAGATGAATTTGCCACATTAAGAAGACCAAGAGGTAGAAAAGGCTTAATAACTATAAGGACATGAGATGTCCTAATCCAAGAGGACATAACTTACAGCTTGTCAAGATGTCCTGATGTAAAATGAGACATCTCTGCTGAGATTTTGGATCTTAGTAAGATGTTCCACAAAAATAGAAGATGTCTCACACTATCACAAGATGTCCCATACCAAGCTAACATATCTCATTTGAGAAATAATAAATTTGAAGGAGACGTCTCTACCCTGATAAAGATGTCTAAGATACAAATAAGACATCTTACCTATAAGTTGTTAAAATTAGTGAGATGTCCCAAGTCATGAGATAGACATCTCAAGTATTCATTTCTAGCCATTGCAAGGATTCCAATGGTTAATTAGAGGAGAAAAAACTTATAAAGAGATGACAAACTCAAGGGCAAAGATAGAGAATTAGAAAATTATTGTATACATCCTTATCAAGTCAAGATTCTCATATTCTCTACCCTTTGGTATGTTGAGTAAGCATTGTATATAAATCATTGCAAATTCAAGATTCTCATTTTTCCTCTATCTTTTGCTATGGTTTTGTTCTTGAGCTCAAAGCAAAAAATCTATAAAGTTAGTTTAGTTTCTTCCTTGTATTTCTTTCCATCTCATTCTTGTCTCAACAAGCTATGTGTATTACAGATAAACATTCTTATAAAACCCTAAGAGGTTGGATGAGTTTCTTGAGAGAAAACATCCTTGGTGAAGCTTGAAAGCATGTTAATACCTAAAGTTCTATTGAAATTAAAGCCTTATATAGGTTGTGACATCCTTAAAACCATATTTTTTTACCACAAAGTTAGAAGGTCTACAAGGATTCTACCCTCCAAGTGTGGAAGTATCCAAGTTAGGGAACCACGTAAATCTACAATGCAAAACGTTGGATATAGTGGAATTAAGCTTATTCATCCTCCTATAAGTTCTCAATCTTCATGATCCATGGTTCATTTGTAGCTAAGTATCACAACTTAACTACAAGTTATGATATTCTTGTGGTGTGGTTGATATAAAATTACAACTATGGCTAGTGGTTGCTTCATGGTTATCATTTTAAATAAGGCAACTTCACCACAACCTATTGTGTAGTTGTGGTCGAATACTATGACTCATGGTAAACTTTTGATCTACCATCATGGCTAGTGGTTGATCCCTGGTCTTCAACAATTTAGATTTCTTTCAACTACTCATCATCATAACTCATGATATTTTTATGACCTTCTACCATGACTTATGGTTGACTCATGGAATTTTCAAAAGTTAAATCTCTCTATTTTAGCATCACCATGACTTATGGTTGACTCATGGAATTTTCAAAAATTAAATCTCTCTATTTTAGCATCACCATGACTTATGTTGTAATACCATTAGTCATGGTACTGTAGACCACAACTTGTAGTTAATTCATGGTCAACTTGTGGTCCATAAAACTCAAGAATTTCTTAGAATCAAAGTTAAACATTGAATCCTCCTTCTTATCTCCTTCATCCCATTTAACCTTTCAATTCATAACTAATTATATGTCTACTAAATATTTAAAATGCAGTGTTAATCATTTTCTATTATTACAATGCTTAACCTTAACTTTGGTTTTGTACATCTTTTAATATATTCATATCTTTTTGATTATGTTACTATCATGTATCTTTACTTTTGGTTGGTCTTACAAAAGGCTTAGATTCTTTTCATTCTTGTAGCCTAATCTCCTTACACTAAACCTCATGAACATGATAGATTCTTGCATTCATACTTTCATCTTTATTGAACTTCTTCAATTTACTATACTCGAATTATACTTTGTTTATTTTAGGTTTACATTTATACACTTCTTTAGGAATACTTGATTTAATCAATCTTATCTCTCATGTGCTCTAGACTTCCCTTGGACATTAGACATCTTTGGTTTCATGGGTTCATAAGTATCTACTTATGACTACATTTCAATCTTTGTGAAATCTTCACCAAGGTGTTATAAACTTATATTCATGTCTTCTTACTTTACTTCAGTTCTACTCATAGGCTCTTTTGAGATCTTGTAAGGTTTTTTCAAGGTTTCATTACCATTTGGTATTGCCACCTTTCTCTTCATTTCTCATCATAGACTTCTTTAGTCATATAACTTCTTCTTATTCTCACTTCATCTTCTTTTCTATGCTCATACATAGTTTGGTTATTATTTTAGACTTGTTTTTACTTTCTTATTATCATACCAATATTATTCTTTAATTGACTCATAGATAATTGTCCTTTCTAAATCATCATAACTTCTTTATGAACCATCGTATTCCTTTACTAAATATATCATAAATATTGTTTGAAAAGCTAATGATTGTATATCTTCTTATGAATATAGTCTAACATGCTTACACCAAAAATGAAGATCTTTATAAGTAATTTGATATTCCAAGTTAAAAGAAAAGTTAATAATATGATGGAAAAAGATATAGTATGTCAAATAGTAAGATGCTTTGTATAAAGATAATGTATTCACTATAAAGTGATTTTTTCTCTTACAATACAACAAAAAATCATATTGTATATACTTTCTCTTGCTACTACTCATGTTTGGAAATTATTTTATATTAATGTTAATTCTAATTTCTTGAATAAATATTTCTGTAAAGAAATTATTATGTAAAAACTTAAAGCACTTATGAATAGTAAGTTTTTAAATTATCCTTATAAATTAAAGAAGTCATTACACAAAATAAAGCAATATTTCCATGAACAGTACATAAAGTTTGGTATGTCTTTCTCATAAATTGGAATTCAAAAGACCAAATGCAAATGCTAGCTTTTATATTCTCTAATTACAAGACTCATGGAAGGATAAGTTTTACTATTATATGTTGATGATATTGTTACTAATAATAAAAATGGTTGGCTAATTCAATAGGTTAAGAATCAATTCAAAACTAAATTTGAAATGTTGAATCTTATCTTGTGTAACCATTTTATTTGTTTTCATATTTACTTGACATCTAATTATAAATGCATAATTTAGAAAAGTATTTTATTAAATTCTTACAATAATATGATATATTGGATCATTAGCCTTGTTCAACACTACTCAATCTAGGTGCCAACTCAAAATTTTCAAAATCCTCTTCTTCCTAACTTTGAACCACTTTAAAAATATCAAACCTTTGAAAACCAATATTATATAGTAAAATCATTTAAGTAACAACACCACTCTCTATATTAAGAAATCCATAGTATAAAGTGTTCAAGAATTTTTTAAATGGCCTATATTTCATTCTTATAATACATTGTACATTTAAAAAATCTACCTTACTTCTTTGTGTTACTCTTATGTTCTTCCATTATTCAATTTCTTTTGCAAATTATTTTTTCATAAGATCTTCATTTATTCAATTTTTTTCTCTTTTGAGTTGTAATGATTGTGCCAAACTTTTTCTTGAAAACTTGAATCACTAAAGTTCTTAATAATACAAAATGGTTTTTTAATTTTAGAAAGAACAACTAGTTGTGGAAAAGTAATAAAAAAAGAAAAAAAAATATAAATATATAATGGCTATGATAAGTGGCGAGGTACGCCTATGCTCAACCATATGAATACGAGTGTTCAGACGCGATCCAGTCGAACTCCATGGACTAAGTGCTTATGTGGCTTCACAGAACAAGGATGGGTTAGGTGATCGTTGTCTTCCCAAGCTTACTTGTATGGCATGATTATATGGTTAAGTAGGCTTGAGGTATGTGATTTTTATGGTTTTTATGTTTTATGTTCCTAGTGCTTAAAATGGAGAAATGAAATAATTAAGTAACTAATTTAATATAACTAATCAACTAGGCTCTAACTAGTCCTAACACCAGCATTCGTTCCCACTCTCCGTACACATCCTGAACCAGCACAACACTACTGGGATTACCAAACGTTAATCATTATTGGGTTACCAAGTGTTCCACGTATGCTCAAAGTGGTCGTACTGAGTGTGCTTACTTGTTGAAAATTAACAAATCAATAAAAGCAACATTAATTAACTAATGAAAGCATTGAATAACTATAAATAACATTAAATGCAATAAATAAGCTATTCTGAATGTTGCAAGGTTTATCACAAAGTTTGTCTTTATTTCCGGACATAAGGTGTGCTCAGGTACACAATGTTCGAATAAAGGTCCATTCACTTTATGACTCCTATTGCGAGCACTCAGAAATAATTCTAACTCTGGAAAGGAAAAACTACAAGAGTTCAGGTAAGGGACTAAGAGACTAACTATCTAATTGTCAAACTAAGTGTGCCTACCTCTTATTTATAGGCAATGAGATAGGTTCCAATATTGGATGTCCGATATCGCTTAGCGGGCTCCAATATCGTGGACCCGATATCATAGTCCTAATATCGCGACTTATCATACCCCCATGACTGAATGAAAACTCATCCTTGAGTTCCTTACAAAATATTGGGAAGGTATGGGATTATTGACTATACAACAATCTAACAGTACATGGAATGATAGACACAAAGTGCCCGGTGAACAAATTGACAACATATTACAGCATTGGTGTTCATAACCTTTGTGGTGAACACTATACATAGATGACATCTACACCTTTATTTGACAGATTGGAAAGAGAGAAAAGAAAATGAGGTGTGTTGCTGCCAATGTCAAAATTGTGCACACCATTGTTCATCCATAGCCACATAATCAAGCATGCTCCCTACGTCAATGCTTTTTGCTCCAGTTTAACCTGAGTGCTCCCTTCTATCCCAGTCCATTATTCATGTGATCGCCATCTGCACACACAACATAGTCATGAATTAGTAAGGATAAATAAGACATAATGTCGATATGAATCACATTGGCTAGGTTGTGGGTATGGTAAATATTGAGTTAGAGGTTTATAATTAATGACTACCCAAGGTGTAGGGGTGAGATAAGTAATGGAATGGAAAAATTTGTGATAGGACCCCCACAACTAAGAGCAAACCTCCGGTAGTAATAATATGGAAAACTGAAAGAATAAGAAAGATGAGAGAAATAACAATGGTGAAGCCAATAAAACAAAAATAAAAATAGATGTCATTGATGATTTGAAATGATAAATAGTTAATTGCAAGGAATGTTATGGGCAAAGAACTTAACAATTGCACCAAAAAGGAATGCCAATGGATCCTCCCCAAAGTAGGCTCATGCCCTTAATGCCCTAATAATCCCACACACCAAAGAGTCCATAGGCTCTAGGAATGACATATGGAAATAATGGTTAAGCATAGTCCCATAAGAATTTACCAAAGAATAACAATGCATCAACTAGGATATAGACTAATTATAAAACTGGCAATGAGGTGGGATATGGAAAGCATTATGGACAGAGAGGAGAGAATGGAATGGGATCCCAAAATTAAGGTTGTGTAAAGTCACTTGTATAGTATGTGGTTAAGGTGACTTAATAAAATTCTATCCAAATCTAGATTCAAACTAACCACATTCAGTGATCTCGCATCAACATACTTAACCAATCCATCCTCCTGAAGTAGCAAGAATGTTTCTACAAAGCAACCACCATTCCAAAACGAGAGGAAGTGAGGAAGGGCCTTAGTTAGAGGGAACCATCATGCATGGGTAACATGTCATTTTAGTGCCATAACTAGTGCTTGTAGCCCATTTTTTTATTGTGTCTAAGGGGTATGCTTTGAATTCTCACTAGTTTTTTTTAAGGTGGGAACCACACCATGCATTGACTTATTTAATTCATTCAACTTCCTAATATTACTTGATAGTGGAATGGTGGAAAAATTTATGAAAAACATCCAAGTACCTAAGAGAATGGCCAACACAAATGCATCAAATCCCCTTGAAGTCACATCCTTTTCAATCCATTTGAATCTTTCCTTAGTTTGAAAAGTACCAAGTTACAAATTCATTAATAAGTTTGCTTAGAAAAAGGTAAAATACATTTCCAAAATAAAGGGAGACCATAGAGCTGAATGGATGAATGGATGAGATGGAATCATTGCCTGTTTTATCAAAAGAACCCATATCTTAGTATTAACATTGAAAGTTAAAGGTAAAAACTGAACATTAGCGATCAACATCATTATAGTGTAATCCACCATCATGAGCACTTATTATATGATGAGTGAAAATAATTCAAAAAAAATGTAACAAAGAAAGAAAGAAATGGTAAAAATGTTAACGATGAAAAATGTGTAAAACAAAAAAGGCAAAAGAAACTGAGGGCTAAGAATGGTCAGCATTGGTGGCCATCTCCCCCATGACTAAGTTGGAAGGAGAAAATCTGAAATAATGAGCAAGGTTGTCCATTAACAGAGGTAGTGTTAGTACTGGTCATTTTAGGCTCATGGAAAGGTTTAGTTTGTTGGGTGTTGACTAATAATTTCCTACCCAGGCTTTCAGGTTTATAGATCAGCATGGCCCCTCAAGGAAAAGTTTCATGAATAATATAAACTCCTTCCCACAGTGTTTCAAATTTAGTTCATTGTGGCACATGTGTGGGATTCTAATAAAGAACCTTATCTCATGGTTGGTATTTGACTTTCCTAATCCTTAGGTCATGACATTGTTTGTTAAAGGTCTTGTGTAGCTCATTAGATGACAAGGTAGCTAATTGGTTTTCATCTAGCAAGTTAAGGTTTATTAAGCATTGTTTCTATGCTAGATTGAGGTCAAGGTTGAGGTCACATGTTGTAGATAGTGTACGAAGCTCAACTTGGATAGAAAGTATTGGAAGTTTACCGTACACTAACTCAGAGGGAGAATAGCCTACAGGGAATTTCCATGTGGAGCGGTATGCCCAAAGAGCATTGTTCAGTTTGGTGCTCTGGTCTTGCCTATATTTGCTAATGGTTCATGTCAATATTCTTGTGTTCTCCCTGTTGGTGACTTTGGCTTGACTATTTGCTTGAGCATGATATGGTGTAGTCAGCTTATGTTCAACTCTTAAGTATTGCATCAACTTTCAAAAAGTCACACCTATAAAATGTGTACCATTGTTAGAAATAAGTGCATGAGGCATACCAAACCTATTTACGATTTTTTGTTGAAAAAATCATGTAGTGGTAGATGATGTACAGTCCATAACAATGATAGCTTCTACCCACTTTGTAAAATAATCAACAGCAACAATGATGTATGCTTTTCCATTGGACATTGGTGTAATAGGCCCCATAAAATCAATACCCCAAATGTTGAAAGGTTCTAAAGGTTAAATCCATTATTGTGGATCCTCCATTCTAGTAGTCATTCCCCCATTGCATTGACAGTGCTCACAAGATTGGACGAAATGATGAGCATCCCAAAACAATGTAGGCCAATAATATCTTGCAAGCAAGATTTTAATGGCTATTTGTTTGCTAGCATAATGACCCCCATAAGGGTCCTCATGAGTGTCTTGAAGAACTCATAATTGATCTACATCGGGAACACACCATCGAACCAAGCCATCTGGACATACCTTATAAAGGTGTCCATTGATTTCCATGAAATATTTGGCTTAGTGAAGAAATGATTATTTCTTTTTAATGTCTAGCCCTTGTGGTGTTTCTTGTGTAAGGAGATAAGTGAGAATGCTACTATACTAGTTTGTATCGATGGGTAATTGGTTGTTTATTACACCTGCAAAGAGGAGTTCATTAGGGAAATGGTCAGAAATTGGATATTCATCCCCTTTGTTGTCCCATCATAACTGAGATAAATGATTAGCAACAACATTCTCAATGCCTTTATGGTATATCATTGTAAGATCAAACTCTTGTAAGATCATGAGCCATCGTATGATGTGAGGTCTCACTATTTATTTATTCATTAGAAACCGTATTACACTATGATCCATGTGTACAAATATCTTATAGGCCAATACATAGTGCCTAAATTTTTCTAGTGCAAACACCACAGCCATTAACTCTTTTTTCTATTGTGGTGTAGTTGAGTTATGCACTAGCAATACTTCAACTTGCATAGTGAATGTAATAGGGGCATTTTTGGTCATCTAGCTGTGTAAGTACAACTCCTAAGGCAAATTCCGATGCGTCAATCATTATGTGAAATGGTCTGGACCCATCAAGAGCTTGTAGAATTGGTGTTTCTACGAGCTTCTGTTTCAAGGTTTGGAAAGCTAGCTCACATTCCCTAGTCTATTAAAAAGGTTACATCCTTTTTTGTTAATTCTACCAATGATTTTACAATCTTTGAAAAGTTCTCTATGAAGCGTCTATAATAGCTAGTATGTCCAAGGAATGATCAGATGTCTTTTATAGTTTCAAGTTGACGATTGATTCCTTGGATGACTTTAATCTTTTCAGGATCTACCTCTATCCCTTTTTGTGAAATCTTGTGCCCTAATACAATGCCTTCTTGGACCATTACATGGCTTTTTTGCCAATTGAGCCTTAAGTTGATTTCAACACATCATTTCAGTACTTGCACTAATCGATCCAATGCTTGTTTGAAGTTCACTCCATAAGTGGAGAAATTGCCCATAAAGGCCTCCATACCATTCCCTATTTTTTGTTGAAATATACTTAGAACTAGATGTTGAAATATTATTGGGACATTGCACAAGCCAAACGACATCTGTCTATATGTGAATGTCCCCCAAGGACTCGTGGATGTAATTTTGGCTTGGTCTTCTAGTGCTATTTGAATTTGATTGTATCCATTGTAACCATCCAGAAAACTATAGTAGCAATTCCTTACAATGGTATCTAAGACTTGGTCAACAAATGGCAATGGGAAATGGTCTTTAAATGTTGCCATGTTTAGTAGCCTAAATTCTATACACATCCTCCATTTGCCTCCCTTTTTATGCATAAAGACTAATGGACTAACCCATTCACTATTAGCAATGGGGTAGATGGATCCAACTTTTAGAAGTTGTTCAATTTCTTCCTTAACCACTTGCTTAAGCTTTGGATTTAGTTGCCGTTGTGGTTGTCATCGAGGCTTCATGGAGGGGTCAATGTAAATTCTATGTTAGCATATCCTAGGATCTATTCTGATTAATTTAGGATATGAGCAAGCAAAGACTTTCGATCATTTGTTTACCATCCTCAACAGTTTTTCTTTTTGTTGGGGAGCGAGCTTAGCATTAATGATTACCAATTTTCCATTCTTGAGGAATGTGTACTCCATACTGGTGGGCAACGATTTTAAGTCAAGGGGCTCTTACTTAAACTCATTAAGGATTTCCAACTTCCCTAGTTTATGTTTTTGGTATCAGTACTTGGAAGTTGGCAATGGACTTGCTCTAATGTATCTATGCTATCAATGTAGGTGCAAGTCAAGCTCCTAGTTGGTTCCATGCATATAGTTGAATTGCTCTCTTGGTTAGCTGTCAGCCACTGGGTGCCTTCCTATCTTATGGTTGCTGTATATAGGCATCTTTGTATGTTAGTTATTTGTGCACACTAGTTTCATGCAGGCAATGTTAAACATTGTACGAACCAGGACTTCTGCACGGAGTTACACCCTATGTCACTGTATGCGATGAATGGAAGTTTCTTCTTCTTGATCTTTCATAACGTATTTTCCTTTGATATTTCTAGGGAAAGATCATGTATTCCTAGACATGCATCAATTTTTCTTAGCCATGCTCTTGCCATAATGATTGGGAAGTCTTCCTTATAGTTGTTGACTTGAATCACTAGGAAATCGGTTGGATATGACCACCCACAAATAGTGGTGACAATGTTCTCAACTATTCCTAATAAGACAATGATGGACTAGTCAGCCAACTCTAAATAAATGTTACTTTTTTTTAATGGAGGCAGGTTCCAGTCTTTATACATTTCTTGAGAGATTAAGTTAACACCAGAACCTGAATCTAAAAGAGCTTTGCAAGGCACATTTCTTGCAATATGCAAATAAATAAGAGGACTTCCAGGATCAGAGAATTTTCTAGGAAGACAACCAACTTTAATCCAATCGATAATGGCATGAGTCAACATGACCGTGTGCGTTCAGTGTGGTCTTTGGTTCAAAGGAAGATCCAAAGATTTGAATGATGGTAAGGCCTTTGGAGAATCAACCACTTGTGGTTGTAAGGACTTGGTTGGACTGTTGGTTGTAAAGAAAGATCTCTTCTTTGTATGGTTGTTTGAACCAATAGTGGGTTGAGGATTGACAGCCCTTGTAGCATTACATTACTATGGCTAAGCAAGGAGCTCACCCTGCATAGTTGGAGTAGGTGGTAATGGAGCTAAGTGTGGAAGAGGTGCAGTCAAATGAGAAGGATAGTGTGTTTGTGGAACATCTCTCTTAGGAGAAGGAGTTCTATAGTACTCATGGGTTTGGTAGTGAGGCTAAGGAGTAACGTGACTAGTGGAGTCACATGGAGAGATCGATTGCGACACGTAGTATCTGTATGGGTCAAGTTTATGGTAAGGATATTATTGTCATGGTAATGGCATTCCCCATGATTATGGGGGTTGCCACTATTGATACCATTCATTTGGTTGTGGTGGAGCTCCACTCGGATAATATGTCAAGGGTTGGTGGAACTACCTTGAGTTACCTTGAGGATAAGGTAACCTTCGGAGTGTTTGCCATCTGTTTAATCGTGGGTTTAGTGCATACACCCCAGACTCTTATAGATGTGACACTACTGGGAAACATCCCTTTGAATGGTCATATTGGCATATCTCACATTTGCTATCACTGTTTGTGTTTTAATCCATAACTTCTTCAATGATGGCAACTTTGTTCTTACCCTTGTTACGTGCATATTTAGCTTCTCTCTTTTTCCTTCTCTCTTGGTCACTACTTTGCTCTTTAGACTCCTATACTATTTTTAGAATGATTTGAAATTTATCATCTAGGGAGTTCCACATTTGATCTACCTTTGTCGATACTTCCGATGCAAATTTTTGAATAGGCAAAGTTTTCCTATTCGCCATCTCTTCAAGTGGTGAATCTTCTTCATCCTTACAAAATCTAACTTCCTTCTTTTAGAGGGAAGGATCTTTGTTGTATTCCTTCGCACTTTGTCTTTTCCTTAACTCACCTTTCTCCTTGGCAACTTGCTCCAAAAATCTTTGTACTTGATGGGCTCTAAGCTCGAATAATCTTCCTTGGCCATAAGTCCCAAGGGTTCTTCGCAATTTGTGCCTAAGCCCATCTACGAGATGGCGTAGTTGTTTCCTCTGCAAGTAACCATGGCTAGGGAAATGATGTAATAATGCATAATATTAGCCCATGGTAACATCCAAGGGTTCGTGTCCTCCTTGTTTCCATCCTTGGATTTGCTTATGCAAGTTGGATACTCAAGAGTATGTTTGATACTTATTGTTGAATAGTTCTAACATGGTACTCCATCGACGAATGGATTCTAGTTCTAAGGACTGGTACCAGCTTTCCACTTCCTTGATCAATGTCCATGGAAACAACTTTAGTTTTTGCCACTCATTTTCTATATTTTGCAAGGCACATGCATCGTGAAATGCTTGTAGATGGTTTTAAGGATCAGCATTTTATCCCCCTTCAAATCATAGGATATTGTTCATGTCTAATATTTTGATTCTACTATCCTTTTGGTGCCTTGTTGGAATTTTAACGGCCTCAGTTATATCTAGCATACTTCAGGTAGCGAGTAGGGGTTCATCGTGATCATGTTGTCTATGGCATCTATGATGCCTATGTTGTTCCCTACTCTCCCTTCTTTTGTGATGTGTTTCTCTAGAATGCTCTCAAATGTTTGTTCTATTGTCTCTATTTCTCTTACCATTGTCCTCATGGTCTTTCCCCTTGCGATTATGTTCAAATCCTGAAGGAGAGGATGAAGGGGATGATGAAGGTGAAGAGAAAGGAGGACTAGCACCATGACAATGCCTGCTGCCTTCTCTTCGGTGGTCACGGTCTCAGTGGCAATTACAATCAGGATGTCCATCTTTTTCATGCGTTCACGTTCCTTTTTTGGGCCCTTTGTGTCCGTCGGTACCAGAATCTAGGTTATGAATAGTTGAGTAAAGATTTTAATATACAACCCCTTGGCCGAAGTCAACAGGAGGAACATCGTTTTGTGGAAAACCTCCCAAGGTAGGTTCACCACCCTCATTTTCACTTAGGACATATGAAGCATCCTAAGACCACTTCCCCTTCATAGATTTATAATGTCTCTTTTGTTGTAGGTCCCTCTGATGTTGTGCCTCCATGGGTCAATAATCTCTCGAATTCTATTCATGCACAATGTACCCTGATTGTAAGTGTTGCACACCAATTCGTGTGAGAGCACAAAGAAGCATTCTTCAGATTAAGAGATCGAGAGGTAACACTATATTACCTTCTAAATCACGCCAACGTAGTTGTTCATCCTGGTGGAGGATAAAGGCAAAGTCTAGTACATACTCGTCAGGATGAATGTATACCAAGCGAAACTGTTGGGGTACTGGTAGATTATCTTGTATACTCCACCTCCGACTGTTCATTGTGTTAGAACTAGGTAATGAAGCACTTTTGTAAGAAGAATGCGACATGATTAATTACATAGTGTGCAATACTCTTCTCTTTTCGATGATTGTGTGGTCACAAATCCTAAGAGTTCATTCCAACGATGGGAGGATTCCTAAGTTCTAATTAGTGCACAAACAACAAAGTCCCCAGCAACGACACCAATGATAAGCAGCGAGGTACCCCTATGCTCAACCATACAAATATGAGCATTCATGCGCGATCTAGTTGAACT
The DNA here is from genome assembly GCA_015680685.1 of Gnetum montanum. Lineage (NCBI taxonomy): Eukaryota > Viridiplantae > Streptophyta > Gnetopsida > Gnetales > Gnetaceae > Gnetum > Gnetum montanum. The sequence continues at coordinate 257,460 of MNCI01020473.1, read as the reverse complement.
CCAAGGACTAAGTGCTTATGTGCCTTCATAGAACAAGGATGGGTTAGGCGATCTTTGTCTTCCCAAGCTTACTTGTATGGCATGATTGTATGGTTAAGTAAACTTGAGGTATGTGATTTTTATGATTTTTATGTTTTATGTTCCTAGTGATTAAAATGGAGAAATGAAATAATTAAGTAACTAATTTAATTTAACTAATCAACTAGGCTCTAACTAGTCCTAACACCAACATTTGTTCCTGCTCTTCGTAGACATCCTAAACTAGTGCAACACTACTAGGATTACCAAACGCTAATCATTACTGGGTTATCAAGTGTTTCATGTATGCTCGAAGTGGTCGTATTGAGTGTGCTTACTTGTTGAAAATTAAGAAATCAATAAAAGCAAAATTAATTAACTAATTAAAGCATTGAATAATTGTAAATAGCATTAAATGCAATAAATAAGCTATTCTAAATTTTGCAAGGTTTATCACAAAGTTTGTCTTTATTTCCAGACACAAGGTGTGCTTAGGTACACAATGCTCAAATAAAGATCCGTTCACTTTATGACTCATACTTCAAACACTCAAAAATAATTCTAACTCTGGAAAGGAAAAACTACAAGAGTTCGGGTAAGGGATTAAGAGACTAACTATCTAATTTCTAAACCAAATGTGTCTGCCTCTTATTTATAGGCAACAAGACAGGTTCTGATATCGAATGTCTGATATCGCTTGGTGGGCTCCGATATCACAGATCCAATATCCCAGTCCCGATATCGCGACTCATCAAGCTACAATAGAAATAAATAGTTTTAAGAAAAAATAGGAAATAAAGGCAAAATTTTTTTTATTAAGAAACATATTTAGGCTAAAATAAAAACAACTAGTTGTACAACAAAAGTGATAGAAGGGTAAGAAAAGTAAGAGGTTGTTGTTAGTTTAGCAAGTATAGGAGGATAGTCACTTTTAAGAAAAATAAAAGTATTATTTAAAAATAAAGTTATAACAAAATAAATAAAAAGTAATTCAAAAAATTTAGTTTATATTATTGTGTTTCAAGATCAAAAAAGAAACTAAAGGTATAATGATGTAGCAATCATAATTGAACTCACAAGTTCTAATATATAATGCAATGAGTTTGTAAATAAACATAGAACATCCTACAAATCATTTTAGAAGAAAGTGAAAAAATTTTAGAGAGAAAAGATTATATTAAGTAGGATTTTAAGTAGATTTTTACATAGTTTAATTTTTATTAAAATATGACACCACACTAATTAGGTAAAATAACCTTAATCTATATTTATATTATTAGAATGAATTCTAATTTTAAGGGTTTTTCTAAATTATCTATCTACAAAGTTATCAATTACACAAAGAACTTCACTATTATCTATTAACTACGTATGATTTTTAGAAGAGTTATCATTGCCTATGAATTTTATAATAAGTGATTTTGGAGATCTATTATATTGTATGTCTTTAAGTGTTGTTTCAATCTAAAAGAAAAAGTCCTACCTATTTTACTAATATAATATTTATCACAAATGCAAGATATTTTAGAAACACCATTGTTAGAATATTCTTTTTATCTTGACGACAATGAAAAAATTTCAAAATTTTATTATAAGCTATAAAGACTACTATAATATCATCTTTTTTTTTACAAAAATAATTATAGCTATTCTCATAGAAATATTTTAATACAAAGAATGCTAATGAATTTTTTATTTGAAAGAAAATTATTATTATCTAAATTTTATAATTCCATATTTATATCATAAAGAACATCTATTTTATTTAGTCAGGAATGAATCAATATTATTTATTAACTTTCAATCCTATGTATTAATGATCCAAGATTGTCTTAGATGAGATTGAGATCTACATTGTATCTTTTATGATACCAAAAACAACTTCAATGAAATTGTAACAACTTGTTTATATGCTTACATTAGTACATTTACCTTATGCTTTTGTGTCTCTTAATGCATTGGATGTTTATGTTATGATGTTACTTATGTTTAGTAGTTAATTTGGATTTTCAGCATTATATTATTAAGCTCATATACATTTATTTTATGCATTATTAATTATATTTTCAGCTACTATGTACTAACTTGGTGAATATGTCTGGCAAGCTTTTCATGGAGGCTATGATATGGACATGTGAGGCATGTGATGACATGAGTAGGTTTTTGTACGAACTTGATATTTTTATTAATTAAATTAATTATTTGAGGTATTTTTTAATTGAAATACTTTGAGGTATGACTTGTCAATATTGTAGAAAGTCTACATAAGTTGTGATAGGCTTTGTAGTACTTCTCTTTACTTGTAATTTTTATTTTACAAATAGGATCATGGTTCCTACATTTGAGATTTCAGTAGTTTTTCATTAAAAACCCCACACTCTATTCTTTTAGAAATTTTGGCATCTATTTCTTGGATGTGAAAGCACTCTTAAATTGAAGACTTATGGCAATTTTGTGGAGCCTTATTGGAGTTTCCATGTGGTTCATGTATGGATGTGATTTTATGCTCATTTGGTGAAGTTGTGCTTCTTGTTTTCTAAGTGAGTTATCTTGGCATTTTCTCATATTTCTTTGACTCTCAAGTTTTATGCATTATTGGTATAGTTTGATTTTGTTTAAATTTTCTTTAGATTTATTGTAATTACATTTGGATTGGATCTTAAGTTACATGACTAGAATTATCTAATTTTTGTGTCCTATTTAAAATATCTTTCAACTAAAATTTTATTATTTTTGATTATTTCAAAAAAAAAATAAGGGTTTTCATGACAACTACTACTTTGAACTTGGGTATTACATGTTTGACCCCTCCTTTCATGTTGTTATATTCATCTTATATCAAATTCCAAGTTACCATCATTTTATGAGTTTTAAGTGATTTGTCTATGGTTTGGATCCTTTGTTACATATTTGTATTACTTGATGCATTCTCTCTTGATTAGAATGCTTGGTTATGCTTCATGTCTCATCTCTATTAAGTTCCTCCATCATTAATGTTAGTTTGTATTGGTTTGGACACTTAAATGTTTACTATTTGTTAGGAGCTAGTACTAAGTATGGCCAATTAGAGATGGGCTCCTTTAAGATATTTGGTATTTGACCTCAACTAAGATGCATTAGTATGGTTTTCACTATATGCCCCATCCTATAGGAGAGGGTGATCTATAGCTTATTGGTCCTTTATTTAATGCCTCTAGAACATTAAAGGTAAGTTTTAGGTGAGACCTCTAGCATCACTAGTTTAGTTTGAGAATAATAAATAAATTCATATGCACATTAGTTTGGTATTTGGTTTAGAATGTATTCATGATAATAATTCATACATTTGAAAATGAATGTGATTCATGCTAGCATCTTTGTGTATAGTTTGATGAATTAGAATGGACAATTCAATTAGGTTAGATTTTCATTTGATACCCAAGTCTATGTGTGATCTATGATCCATGATGTTTGGACATGCACTTGATTCACCTAAAATAAGTACCAAGGTTTCTCACTCAAGTCATATTGATATTCCTTCTTATTTTCAAGTCATCAAGGCTAGGTGGACTAAGGAGATCTCTTAGTATTTTCTACTAAATTTGAGTTATTATGCATATCTATTTTTTAAAATCTATTAATGCTAGTCCCAGGCATAAATATGAAAGGAGGAGGACTAGCATCAAGTTAGTAGTCGACTATAAAACCTTACTAGATATCATGGATGAGTTCTTATTATTATTATTATTATTATGTAGATGCTATCACATTTCCTAGATGTGATGTGTAGTAGTCAAGACATAGGAAAAATAATCAAAGAAGATTTAAAGAAACTATAAATAAACAAAGATCTAGCTCTTTATAAAGTTGAATGATGTAAAAAAAAACTCATGTAAACCCTATTTTATTGGGATAAGGCTTTGGTGATGATGACAATGATGCATGTTTATTTTTCTAGCCGTAGTCTATTTAGCTCTTTGACTTATTATCAAATTTTATGGATATGTTTCAGTTTGATTTTTTATCATACATTATATATTTGAATCATGGATATTTTTATGTACTAATAGTTAGGCATTATTTCACATCTATATATTATAATATCCATTTTCAGTTCAATGTAGCATTTAATTTGCTAATTTATATATTTGTTTTATCTAGTAACTTATTTATCTTATACTATTAATGTCTTTTCTTCCCTTGGAATTATGGTATCATTGTAATTTCCTTCCACTTTCTTATTGTTATGTTAGTTCATTTCATATTCAATTATCTTTACTATGACCAATCATTTGTGAGGGGTTCTATACCCAATATAATGCTCTCTAACCTAAGGCAATGAATAAGGGTATTATATAAATATTTATTTATAATTTTAAGAATCCCAACAAATTAAAAATTTAAATTTGTTTTCCTTTTTTCTTCTTGTTCCTTTACCAAATTATATAAAACTTCAATATCTTTTATAATTCTTTCAATAATTATTAACTTCTATGAAATCATATCACATATAGTTTTTTGTTTTCTTTCCAAGTTCAAATTTTTAGTCATTGTCTTTTGCTTTGTAATCTATTCTATTGTTATTAGATGTTATGCCATCATAGCTTCTAGATGATTAGACATAGAATTTTGATTTATAGTTGGGATGCTTATAGTATGAACAATATCTTTTTTAAAGTTGTTATTATGTTTATTTATCACTATTATATCTACTTTGATTAAAATTTTTTATGTCTTTAGTATTTTTTTTATTCATGCTTTCATTTATAGACTTTTTTTATTTTAAATAAAATTTTTCATTGTTTATCTTTCATAAATTTTTGTTGTTTAATTATGGCTTTTAGTTGTAAATTAATTTCATGCATTTTAGATTTACAAGGTGGAAGCATAAATTTGGTGAAATGAAACCTCCATTTTAACACTCTATAAACCTAACAAAATAACAAAATACTTTCCAAATCCTTGACAAAGCAACTAAAACACTATGCAAATCCTTAACAAAGTAACAAAATCCTTTTCAGAAATCTTTTGTAGTAATAATTTAACCATACTATAAGTAATAACTTCATCATATTACTTAACTTGTAAAAATAAAAGAAGTGTATTAAAATGCATTTGATAGCTTTTAGATTATACAACTAACCCTACACTATGTTTCCTTCCCTCCTTAAAAATAAGTTATAATTATGTTATAATTATATAAGGCTTATGATACATACATGTACACATACAAGTTTCCTTAGAGAGATAAATTGATATGTTGTTTCTCATTTAAAAGATGTTAACTATCATAAATAACAAAAACTTGAATAGTTTCAGTTAAAACATTACATGCATCCACTTGTCTTTGCATAATGTTTCAATTATATCAATAAACTAAGACTTTCAAAATAATACTTATATTTCAAAGATAAAGAATAGTTAAGGTTAAGTGATGAATATCTAAAACTATTTATAAATAATAAATTTAAATTTTGGAATAAAATTAGAGTGAAACAAGGTTATCCTTTATCTCCAACTTTCTTTGGTTTCTTCGTCAATGATGAGTGGTGAGGTACCCCTACACCCAACCATATGAATCACACGTGTTCACATGTGATCCGATCAAATTCCACAGATCTTAAGTTCCTAAATACATTGGTTCTAGGATGTGAAATCTAATTGTAACAATCATTGTCTTCTCAACTATACTTGTGGAGCTTAATTGTATGGTTAAGTGTAATTGAGGCACATGGTTTTTATTATTTTATATATTATTTGTCTACGATTAACAAGAAGTTAAAACTTAATTTATGAACCACTTTAATTAATCTAATTGCTAATAAATAACTCACTATCCTAACATAAGTATCCAACCCTACTTTCCATGCACATCTTGAACACATGTAATGCTACTGGATTACCAAACATTAAGTGTTACTAGGATTACCAAGCATCATGAACATTCAAGAAGTGGTCACACTTATGTGCTTAATTAATTTAGCTTAATTACTTGGGAGCATTAAAGGAAATTGCATAAAACATTAAATGCATGAATAAAATATTTAAGCTAGCCAAGGTGCTACAAGGTTTGATCAAAAAGCTTCTCTTTATTGCAGCACACACTGTTGTGTTGAAGTACAACAGTGCTCGAATAAAGATCTATACACTCAATTACTCCTGCTGTGGGCATTTTAAAAAATATTCTAACTCTGGAAAAAAGAAACTATAAGAGCTCTACTATGCTATGACAAAAACTATGTCTAATTGTGTGCCCAAGTGCTATATTTATAAGCAGGCACATACCCCATGATATCGAATATCCGATATCGAAGCCCTACAAAATATGATTCATCATAACCCCATGACTGACTCATCCTTGAGTGAACAAGAGGAGGAACAAGTTGCTTCCAAAATATTGGAAAGGTATGGGATTATTAATTGACATGCAAACTAACTCAAATGGAACAGATAGACTCTAAGTGCCCAAGTATACGGATTTACAATCTTTTACAAAATTGGATGTGCATGAAAATAGAATTAAATACCATGGACAATATTGACATCCAACACCTCTGGCAGCTAAAGAGAGATGGAGAAGATCCAATGATCATAAATGGTCCTCATCACCTATGTTGTTACATCTTCCTTGGTGAAGACAGTCCCACTTCCNCATAATTAGATGTCATTGATGGGACACACAAAAGGGTTTGATTGTGAGAATGTCTAAGGGTAAGGGACTTAACTAATCGAACCAAAAGATATGCAAGTGGATCCTCCCCAAAGTAGGGACATGCCCTTTAATATCCTTACATAACTTCAAATCAAGGAGTCCATGGGGCCCATAGATGATTAATGGTTATGGAAAGGTAAGTACAAAAACCCAAAAGAAACCACCTAAGAATCTCAACAATCAAACCAAGATATCGAACAAGAACATGAAACCAATGATGAGGTGAGACATGGAAAGCATAGAGAGAGAGAGAGAGTGGAATGGAGTTCCTGATTAAGGTCACATGAAGTCCCTTGTGAAGTTTGTGGTTAAATGACATGATAAAATCCATCCTTAGTTTAGACCAAAACCAACCATGTTTAGTGACTTCACATTGTCATTCTAAGACACAAGAGTGCACTCACAGAACAACCCCATTTGTTATTGAAGAAGAAAAGAGAAGTAGGAAGTGAGAAAGGGCCTTAGTTAGAGGGTACTTTCAGGCATGGGTAACATGTATTTCTAGTCCCATAACTAGTGCTTGTATCCCATTTATTTTTTCTGAGAGATGTGCTTTGAATTTCCATCATTTTTTTTCTTTTTTTGATATGGGACCCAGACCATGCAAAGACTTATTCAACTTCCTATTATTGGTCAACATGGAACAATAAGAAATCCATGAAAACACACATGCATCCAAGTAAGTAGAAAGGCACAAAGAGTATTAAGTTTCCTTGAAGTCACACCCTATTTAAAACTTTGAATTCTTTCCAAATCTAGAAAACAACAAGGTCATAAGTTCATTAAGGTTTTATTAATGAAAAAGGGACTACACATTTCTAGAATAAGGAAAACCATAGCGTTTGTGGATGGGTAGATGTTGTGGACTCAGTGCCTGTTTCATGAAAAAGAAACCATAGCCTAGTTATCCATAACAAAATTCAAAGCTAGAATCTAAACACCAACAATCAAATAACTAGAGAGCACATGCCCACATCAATCAAACCACATTATACCTAGTTGGCAATAAGGCCATTATTATTAAAACATAATAAGAAAATCACATCAAAATAAAGGAAAATAGACAAGAAATTGTAAAATATTTAAGAAAAATAAAATGTACTAACAATGTTATAAAACAAAAATATTGAAAAATTAATAACATAAGAAACAAAAAGTTGCAAGATAAAGAATGTGTAAAACAAAAAGCTGTAAAAGTAATGAGGTATAAAACAAAAAAGTGTAAAACAAAAAGATGAAAAACTAAAGAGCTGCTTATATAGTTAACATGGATGGTCATCTCCCCCATGACTAAGTTCAAAGGAGGAGATTTAAAGATTGAGTGTGGTTGTCCATCTAATAAGGCATTTGTTGCACTAGGTTGCTTAGGCTTGTGGAAAGGTTTGACTTGTGTGTTAAATAGCTATTTCTTATTTGGGCTCTTAGGTTTATAGATCAACATGGCCCCAAAAGGGAAAGTTGCATAAATGATATAAGGTTATTTCCACAATGTCTAGAATGTAGTTCAATGAGGTACATGTGTGGGATTCTAGTAGAGGACCTTATCTACTGGTTGAAATTTGACTCTCCTAATTCTAATCTAAGTTCATGATGCTTTTTGTTGAATGCCTTGAGTAACTTGTTAGATGATAGGGCCACCAATCAATTTTCATCTAGCAAGTTGATACTCATTAGTCTTTCTTTTTGTGCTATACTTCACTCAAGGTTAAGCTCACATGCTGTTGAAAGTGTACGGAGCTAAGATTAAATAGGAAGTGTTGGTAATTTTCTGTACACTAGGTCATCGGGAGAATAGGCTATAGGAAGTTTCCATGTTAAGCAATATGCCTAGAGGGCATCATTAAGTTTTGTGCTCTAGTCTCCTTCATATTTGCTAATATTCTTGTTAGGATCTTTATGATTTTCCTATTCGTAACCTTAGCTTGACCATTGTCTTGGGGGTGGTAGGATGTTGTTAGTTTATGTTCAACCCTCAAGCATTGCATGAGTTTCCAAAAGGTAGTACTTGTAAAGTGGGTTCCATTGTTAGATATTAATGCATGTGGCATACCAAACATGTTTATAACATTCTATTATACAAACCTAGTAGTAGAAGATGTACAATCAGTGATAGCTACTACTTCTACCCATTTCGTACAATAGTCAACAATGACTATGATGTATGCTTTTCCATTTGACATGGGCAAGATGGGACCCATGAAATCAATGCCACAAATGGAAAAGGATTCCACTAGTTAGATCCATTTTTTAGGTTCCTCAATTCGAGTAGTCATTCCACCATCTCATTAGCAGTGTTCACAAGTGTGAAAAATACCCTACCATCAAGATTTTAATGGGTGTGTGTCTCCCAACATAGTGGCCATCAAAAGGACCCTCATGAGCATCCTAGAGTACACGTAGTTGATTAGCATCAACGACATACCAACGTACTAGGCCATCAACACACACCTTGTAAAGGTGTCCATTGATCTCCATGAAGTGTTTCACCTAGTGAAAAAATAGTTATTTTTTTGATGGTTCAATCCTTGTGGCATCTCTTAAGTGAGAAGATAGGTGAGAAGGCCATTGTACCATTTAGGCTTAGTGGACAATTGTTTAGTTATAGCCCCGGGAAAGAGGAGTTCATTAGGAAACAAATTAAATAGTCGACTTTTCTCCTCTTTGTTGTCCCATTGTAACCAAGAAAAGTGGTTAGTGACCACATTCTCAGTTCCTTTTCAATCCACCATTGTAAAATTGAATTCCTGTAAGATCATTAGCCAACATATGAAATGAGGACTCATCGTTGGCTTATTCATGAGGAAGCAAATGGAACTATGGTCTATGTTCACAAACATTTTGTATCCAAGCACATAATGCTTTAAATTCTCTAGAGAAAACACCACTACCACCAATTCTTTTTCTATGGTGGTGTAGTTTAGTTGTGTACCCATAATGCTTTGGCTTGCATAGTGGATGTAATATGGATGTTTCTTATCAACCAACTATGTAAGAATAGCTCCCAAGGTGTAATTTGATGCATCCATTATAACATGAAATGGTTTGGACCAGTTGGGTACCTATAAAATTGGAGTTTTTACAAGTTTCTCCTTTAGTTGTTGGAATGTTTTTCACATTCCTTAGTCTAGAAAAATGGAGCATCTTTCTTTGTTAGCTTAACCAATGGTTTGGCAATCCTAGAGAAATTCTCTATGAATTGCTAGTAGTAGCTAATGTGTCCAAGGAATGATCAAACATCTTTTACAATTTTCGATTGGTGGGTAAATCCTTGGATGATACTTATTTTTTAAGGATTGACCTCAATTCCTACTTGTGAGATTGGGTGTCCCAATACAATGCCTTCCTAGACCATAAGATGGCTCTTTTGCTAATTTAGCCACAAGTTTGTTTCCACACATCTTTTCAGTACTTGCTTAAGGTAGTCCAAGGCTTACACAAATGTAGCATGATAAGTTGAGAAGTCATCCATAAAGACTTCCACTCTGCTATCGATTTGTTGTTGAAAGATACTTAAGACTAGGCATTGGAATGTAGCAGGAGCATTGCATAGACCACAAGGCATCTTGTGAATGCAAAGGTCCCCTAGGGAAGTGTGAATGTTATTTTGGCCTAGTCATCTGATGCGATTTGGATTTAGTTATAGCCACTATAACCATCTAGAAAACTATAATAGCAATGCCCAGATATGGTGTCTAACACCTATTCAATAAATGACAATGGAAAATGATCCTTGAATGTTTCCATATTCAACAGTTGAAAATTGATGCAAACCTACCACTTACCACCTTTCTTTGGCACAATAATGAATGGACTAACTCACTCACTATTGACAATGGGATAGATAAACCTTGCCCTGAGGAGTTGTTTGATTTCCTCCTTGACAATATTCTTCAATTTAGGGTTCAGTTACCTCAATGGTTGGCTCTTTAGCTTCATGGCTAGGTCAATGTAGATATGATGTTGGCATATCCTAGGATCAATCCCTGTGAGTTCAGGATGTGACCAAGCAAAGGCCATTGACCATTTTTCACCCACATTCAATAGCATCTATTTCTATTTTAGAGTAATATTTGCATTGATTATTACCAAATTCCCATTTTTTAAGAATGTCTATTCCATGCTAGTAGGTAAATTTTTTAACTTAAGGGCTCTTACTTGAAATTTTCAAGAATTTTTAACTCTCCCCAATAGGTGTCATCATTTGCATTATTAGAGAGTTGATGATGAACTTACTCTAGTTCATCCATGCCTACGACATAAGCACATGTCAGGCTCTTAGTACGTTCCATACAAAGTGTGCTGCTTTTAGGATCAATAGTCATCTAGTGGGTGTGCTCTTATTTTCAACTACTATGTACAAATACCTTTGAATATCTACTTTAAGTGCATGCTACCTACATGCAAAAATGGATGCTCTTTTAACAAACTAGATTTTTTGCATGCAATTGCACCCTATATCATTGTACACAATGCATGGAATTCTTTTCTTCTTGATATTTTCAAATACATTTTCCTTAGATATTTCAAGGGAAAGATCTTTGATGCCCATTCTTGTGTGAACAGTGCTTAGCCATGCACTTTCCATGATGATTGGGAAGTCCCCTTTACAGTTCTCAACCTTGATTACTAGGAAATTGGTAGGATAAGAACAACCACAAATAGTGATCACAATGTCTTTCACCAGTCCCAATGGAATAGTAATGGATTGGTCAACCAATTCCAATCAAATATTACTCTTCTTGAGGGATGGTAGGTTCCAGGTGATATATATCTCATGAGAAATCAAATTCATACTAGAACCTAAATCAAGAAGAGCTTTACATGGTTCATTTCCAAGAGTCTGCAAATAAATAAGAGGACTCCTAGGATTAGCTAATTTCCTGGGAACGTTTCTAACATGGATCCAATTAGATATGACATGAATGAGCATAACAATATGGATTCTAGGTAGTATTTGGTTTAAAGGGGACTCAAAGTGATTAGATGCAAAGAGAGATTGACAAGCAAGGTTGCTAGCCACATGTGGATGTGAGGGCTTAGGTGAACTATTGGTTGAAAAAAATGTCTTTTTTGTGCTATAGTTTTCAAACCACTCGGTTGATGAACTAGTTGTAGATTAATGGCCTTGGTGGTGTAGCCTTGCTACGATTGGGCTAGAAGTCCATCCTGCATAGATGGAGCAAGTGGTAGCTATGTTGAGAGTGAAGGGACAGGTGTAGGAATAGGATGAGGATAAGGATAAAAGGTGGTATCTCTCCTTGAATGTGGAGAATGAGATCAATAATAGTTGGAAGGGTAGTAGTAAGGTTAGAAAGTAGAAACATGACTGGAAGAGTCACATGGAGATAAGGGTTGCTGAACATAATACCCATATGGTTCATGTTGTCTATAAGGATATTACTACCTTGGTAGTACAAACATCCATGACTGTGGTTACTACCACTATTGATACTACTTGTATGGTTTCAGTGAAGTTCCACTTGGATAATACTATTGTTCTTGGTGCAACAACCTAGGATTGCCTTGAGGATAAGACAGTCTTCTAGGTATTTGCCTTTTTTCTATTCTTGGATTCAAATCATACACCCAAACTCCTATAAGTGTAACATGATGAGGCAACATCTCTTAGAATGTTCATATTGGTAGATTTCACACCCATCATCATCATTTGATTCGATTCCCACAACTTTCTCTACTACAACAATCTTCCCTTATCCCTTTGATTGGCACATTCAACTTCCTTTTGCCTACTATGATCACAATCACTACCTTATTCTTTAGACTCTTCAACAACTTTAAGGATAGCTTGAAATCTACTATCCATAGAGTCCCATAACTAATCAACCTTGGTCAAAATTTTAGAGCTAAATTTTTGAAGCGACAAGTTTTTCCCATTCACCACCTCCTCAAGTGATGATTCCCCTTCACTATCATAAAATCAAACCTCCCTCGTACAAATGGAAGGATTTTAGTTGTATTTTTATACACTTTCACATTTCCTCAACTCTCCTTCTTCTTTTCCTACCTGCTTAATCAACCATTGAATTTGATGGGCTCTTAATTTTAACAATCACCCTTGGGCATAAATGCCAAGAGTTCTTCTTATTTCTAATTAGAACCTATCTACGATGTGGCGAAGTTTCTTCTATTGAGAATAACCATGGCCAAGACATCTATGCAATAGAGAATAATATCGACCCATGGTGGCATCCAAGGGTTCATGTGTCCCTTGTTTCCATCCTTGGATCTGCCTCCTTAAGTTGGACACTCAAGAGTACATTTGATATTTGTTGTTGAATAGTTCAAGCATTGTAATCCACCTTCTAATGGATTCCAGTTCTAAGGACTAATACTAGCTTTCTGCTTCTTTAATGAGTATCCTAGGGAATAACTTAAGCTTTTGCCAATTTTTTTCTATATTTAGTAAGGCACAGGCATTGTGGAAAGCTTGAAGATGGTTCTGTGGATCTAAGTTATAACCCCCTTGGAACCTAGGGATATTGTTCATGTCTAGCCTCTTGATCTAACTATCTGTAATGTTCTTTGTAGGTATTTTCACTACATCTACAATGTTTAACATGTTTTGGATAGTAAGGAAAGGCTCATCAAGGCCATTATTTTGGTACCTACGATTTCCTCTAATACCCCTTCATTCATGGAGGCAAGTCTCTCTTGCAGGCCCAAGCCCTAGGTCTTGACTTACCCAACGATCTCAACAATTGTCTCAGTCCCATTAATTACCTCCATCACAATCACATCCCTTGTGGTGATGTTCAGAGCTAGAAGAGGAAGATGACGATGAAGATGAAGAGAAAAGAGGACTAGCACCCTCATAATGCCTACCATTCCCTCTTCGATGATCACAACCATGATCATGATCAAGTTTCTTGTCTACATCCCTACCATGACTCTCCTCCTTAGATCCTCCTTTATCATTGGATTCGTTCTTACTAGGACTTAGATTATGGATCGTGGATTGCAAGTTCTGGTTTTGACCTCCTTCCCCAAAGTCAAAGAGAGAAGTTTCACCAAATGGAAAACCCCTAGAGAAGGGTTCTCCACCATCTTTTTGGTATAGCAAGTATGGAATATTATTAAACCACTTTCCCTTCATAAATTCATAGTGTTACTCTAGCTATCAATCCCTTAGATGTTGTGCATCAATAGCATGATAATCCCTGGTGTTACTATCCTACACAATACACTCAGCATGAATTCCCTAGAGGCTCAATTGCATAAGAGTTTATTGGAGCATCATAGGAATGAATTGATTAGGCAACCACACAATGTTGCCCTCCATGTCATGCCACCATAGTAACTCATCCTAGTATAGGATGAAGGCGAAATTGGGTACATACTCATCAATATGAGCATATACCACTTTGTATTGTTGGGGCACTTACTGATTTATTCCATCAGCCTTGGGCGAAGAATCACTCCTATGAGAAGGAGACATCTTTTGTTAGAAAATAAGAAATGCAGTGTGCTTCATAAAATTGTTGTGGTTATTTTAATGTATGATATGGCTTTAGGGTTTGTTCCAATGATCTTGAAAAATTTTCACTAAGTCCTAGATAGCACACATAACAACTAAAGGTCCCCAGCAATAGCGACAATGATAAGTGATGAGGTACCCCTACGTCTAACCATATGAATCACAACCATTCATGTTCGAATTCTACAGACCTTAGGTTCCTAAGTACACTAGTTCTAGGATGTGAAATCTAATTGTGACAATCGTTGTCTTCTCAACTACACTTGTGAAGCTTAATTGTATGGTTAAGTGTAATTGAGGCAATTGATTTTTATTATTTTGTATTTTGTTTGTCTATGATTAACAATAAGTAGAAACTTAATTTATGAATGACTTTAATTAATCTAATTGCTAATTAATAACTCACTATCCGAACATAAGTATCGAGTCTCACATTCCATGCACATCTTGAACATGTATAACACTACTGGGTTACCAAATGTTAAGCGTTGCTAGGACTACCAAGCATCATGTGCATGCTTGAAGCAATCATACTTATGTGATTAATTAATTTCTATTTAGCTTAATCACTTGGGGGAATTAAAGGAAATTGCATAAAACATTAAATGCATAAATAAAATATTTAAGCTAGCCAAGATGCTGTAAGGTTTAATCAAAAAACTCGTCTTTATTATTGCACACACTACCATGCTCAAGTACAACCGTGCTTGAATAAAGATCTGTACACTCAATTACGTCTAGTGCGAGCACTTTGGAAAATATTCTAACTTTGGAGAAAAGAAACTATAAGAGCTTTGCTATGCTATGATAAAACTATGTCCAAACTATGTGCCCAAGCACTATATTTATAGGCCAGCACATACCCCATGATATTGAATATCCAATATTGCATCTTGGGACCCGATATCGGAGCCCTACAAAATACGATGACTTACAAGATTAGATGTGTAATGGACAACATAGACATGTTATAATCTGTTGTAATTTTAGAACACATTTGTGTTTCTTTTGGTTTACAAATTAATATATTGAAAACTACAATAATGTTATGTGACATAAGAAACACATAATATAATTTTAAATGCAGTGGTTAGGTTATGATTTCTTTTAAATACTTATATTTGATAAATGCATTAAGGAAAGAATAGTAGAATAATTAAAAGTTATCAATACAATTTTAAAAATGTAAAAAATTAGGAGTTTGGGCTTGAAAAGTCAAAATAATAGATATTTCATAAATTCATTTATTTTATTACGTTATATGGATACACAACTTGCAGACTAGGTCTTAATATAAAAAAATAAGTTATTCAAAGAGTACAAAAGATATTTTTACTTGATGAATTAAAGGTTAAAGTTCAAAGACCTTATTTCATATTATGGTTAGAGTGTAATCTACTCCCTTTAGAAGCATAAATTGTGAATTTATTATCAAAAACTAAATAGATCAAATTTTCTTAAATAGTGCTTCAAGACACAAAAGAGGAGGGATGGTATTTCTAAGAGGTACAATGGTTGAAAACTTAGAAAACAAAGTTCTAGTCAAATGTGAAAGGTAATAAAAAATTTTATCTATTAACTGTACTTCTAGAGTTTGTTTAAGTTCATATGATCCTCGAATAGAAAGTATAAACTAGATATAAATTCCTAAGAAAGAACACACATGTAAGCTCTATGGGTCAAAAAAATCTTGAGGCATCATATTTTTCTCAATTTCTAGTAAACTGAATATTTGAGATATAAATATAATATTGTAGCAAAAGGTCTATACGATCTTTTCTTGTTAAATTTAGTGTGGCCACTTTATTAAGTGGATATTTAATTTTTATGAGAAAAATGTAATATCTATCCTATAGATCTTTAAAGTCTTTAGATATAATAAAACCTTAGCAATAATTTCATTTAATATAAAATTTATTATTTTTATATCTAATATTAAATGATGATAAAATAGTATATAATTCATAAATAATAAAATGTTTTTAAAAAATATCTAATTTTTTAAAGATGACTTATGTCACAAATTATGGTTGATGGAGGATATTAAAACCATAAAATGATCTACCAAGCATAGTAAAGGATTTACAAGGTGTTATTGCATATTGCAATCTTACCATTGAGGGACTAAATAAATGGCAAGCAGTTTCAACATGTACCAAAGCAAAAGTTTTCCTTGTCATGAATAAAGGAAAAAGAGTAACAATGTAGTATTGTTTTAGATAAATAAAGTGAAAGGTTCTTCGGTTGTTCCTTTGCTTTATGATCGCACACATTGAAAGTTGAATTCCACCAACCTAGTGGACCCAAACATATATGGTTTTTAAAGCCTTAATAAAGATCCCATTTTTCAATGATGAGTACACAACCTGGTTTTTAATGGCATTTTAATTTTGCAAGTAAAAGGTGAAGGAGTAGGATGATGATGCGGATGTAACAACAACGCTTTTCTTAAACAAGTAGCAATATATATGTAATCTATGTATCAAAAGAATCCAATTCGTGGAAGTGAGGAATCAAGGATTTGTGATTCTGAATGTGTTTGGGTACATGTTCCCCCAAAAAAAGTGGGGATAGGTTAGTACCTAAGGACGTGATAGAGAAAATTTAAATATATTAGTTTTTTAAAAAAATTAAATCTTATGTATCATAAAAAAACATTGTAAAGTATAGAACAAGTACAATGTAAATTCAAAATATTGTTAATGCTTAAAAATTACATAGAAGATAGTAATATCATCATTAAACTAAAGCAAGAAAATTTGCAAAGGTATGAAGGGCATTGAATCCATTTCCTTACTCAAGAGCCATAATCTGGCCAAACATACAATTTCTGCAACAACCAAAATGACAAGAATAAAATGAAACCCTTTTGTTACTCAATCCAATCTTTCCAAGAATGAAATTAAGCATCAAGCCTCAACCAAATTTATAACAAATCACATGGGCTAATACTTTTGTTCAACCACGAGCTGTGAGTAGTACCGTAAAACCATGTTGAAGATGACCACATTATAAGAAAACAACTTAACAAAACTAGGAACAGTCCAATAACTCACCTCACCTATCCAAAACCTTTGGAATGCTAGGGAATGGGTACTAGTCAAGATGAAGGGGAAAGTAATAACATAGCACCATGAGGTTGCATATGGCCATCTTTGGCTCATAAGCAAACAGATTTTAAAAAAAAAGTGAACAAGCATCCATCCATCATCATGTTCATGATTGATGACCCATGACGATGACCCTGTTTTGTTTTTTGTTTTTCCAGCAGAGATGAGAAAAAGAGAAAAAATCGGCAATGACCAATAAACACGCGTGAATGTGTGAGTCATGCAGAACCTTTGACGCTCCCAAAGGCCAATCCATTCAAATGCAATGTTTACCTCGCATGCCCCATCCCAAATTTGATTTCGGTATGACCCAAAGTTGACCCTTAGTTTCCGTGTGTTTGTTTATTCATTCCTACTCCCTTGTTTTCTGTGGTCTGTGTCATGCCGATGCCATGAATCTTGATTTCTTGCTGGCCACTTAACAATGAAATGAAGTTTCTGGTAAGATTCAGAGCAGGAGAAGATAAGTAAGATTTTAACGCACAATGCAAAGATCAGGAACAAGGCAAGAATAATACGAGGCAAGGTAAGGCGACTATTTTAGTGTATGCATACAGATTGAGACAAAATTTCATTGGAAATTATGAAATACGTACCCCTGGGAATTTAATTTAATGCATTTCGGGATCGAATCCAATGTAAACGGTTCGTCAAATCCAGAATCTCCGACACATAATATGTAACCTACTTGCATCGATTAATTAGTGGTTTCCAAAATCATTTCTCTATTTGAACGCTAAATGCATGTCATATCACATTACTAAAGAAGATTGTTGCAGGATCTTCTCAGGGGAGTGGCAACCCCCAAAACTCCAAACTGAAGGTGCCAGAGCTAAAACAGTTTGGAGGGAGTCAGAATGCGAAGGAGTTGGAAAACTTTTTGTGGGACATGGAGCAGTACTTTTGCGCTGCTCATGTTCCTGATGACCAGAGGGTCACAATCACTAGCATGTATCTCGTTGGAGATGCAAAGCTGTGGTGGAGGATGCAACTGGAGAACGATGCAAGTGTTGGCCGTCCTCCAATCGCAACGTGGGATGCACTCAGAAAGGAGCTGAAGGATCAGTTCCTTCCTCTGAATGCTGCATGGATGGAAAGAGAGTCTCTCAGAAATCTAAGACACACCACGACCTTGCGTGAATATGTCAAGGAATTCAGTTCCTTAATATTAGACATCAAGAACATGTCTAATGAGGATAGGCTATTTAACTTTCTTTCAGGGTTGCAGCCATGGGCGCAAGCAGAGCTAAGGAGGTAGAACGTAAAAGATTTTCCAACGGCCATAGCTACTGCGGATGGCTTGGTTGACTACAAACGGGGCTCTTCCGGATCCAACTCAGAGCAGAAGAAGCCCTATGACGAGGGCAAGAAGGGTGGAAGACAGCAGCGAGGCCCCAAAGACAAGAAGAAGGAGGGGACGCCCTCAAAACCCAAGGGAGACGGCACATCCCAAGGGAAGAAATTCTCGTCTGGGTGCTTTATTTGTGATGGACCACATCATGCGCACAACTGTCCTTCGAGGGAGAAGCTCGCGGCTCTCAGACTTCAAGATGAGCCTGAGGAAGAGGACAGTAACTTGAGGTGCAACCCATTGCAGCTGTTGAACACTCTTTCCTGCCAGAAGGCCATTCCACCCAACGAGCTAATGTTTGTGGAGGTGTTCCTCAATGGACAGAAGGTAACCACAATGCTGGATATGGGAGCGACGAATAACTTCGTGTCCCAGCGGTTGGTGGGAAAACTTGGCTTGACCATCGCCAAGAGTCAGAGTAAGGTGAAGGCTGTGAACTTGGGAGCACAACCTGTTCACGGTGTGATCTCTGCTCCTCTCAGAGTTGGTCTTTGGGAGGATGATTGTAAATTTGTTGTTGTCTCTTTAGATGACTTCGAGTTGATTCTAGTGGCACCTCACTTGGGTGGGATGTTGATTGCCGATGAAAGGCAACCGAATTTTATCCCCATTAGATGTAAAGAGCTCAAACTGATGTTTCAATCGGCAACTTAAAAAAATTCAGGGGTGAAACGGGGAGAAGTTACTGTGTTGGCAACCTTGGTCGAGATCAAGGAAAACCTCACAGTGGAGGTGCCCAATTGTGTGGTGCATCTGTTACACGAATTTGCAGATGTCATGCCACCCAAGTTACCTAAGGTCTTACCTCCTAGGAGGAGAGTAGACCATCGCATCGAGTTGGAACTTGGGGCAAGGCTGCCTGCGAGCGTTCCTTACCGAATGTCCCCCATGGAACTTGAGGAGTTGCGAAAGCAACTAGACGACCTGTTGGAGGCTGGCTACCTTCAACCGTCGAAGGCACCGTATGGGGCACCGGTGCTCTTCCAGAAGAAGCAGGATGGCACGCTGAGGATGTGCATGGACTATAGGGCGTTAAACAAGATCACGATCAAAAACAAGTATCTTGTGCCAAATGTGGCAGACTTGTTTGATCATTTGGCTAGAGCAAGGTACTTTACCAAGCTCGATTTGAGGTTAGGTTACTGGCAGGTGCGCATCGCTGTTGGGGATGAAGCAAAGATAGCGTGTGTAACTCAATACGGTTCATTCGAGTTTTTGGTGATGCCGTTTGGGCTCACCAACGCCCCTGCTACATTTTGTAATCTGATGAATGATGTCTTATATGAGTTCCTAGATAGATCGGTTGTGGTCTATCTAGAAGACATCGTTGTGTATAGTGAGAGCCTGGAGGCTCATGTGGAACATTTGAGGCAGGTGTTCTCAAGGCTAAAAGAGAATCACCTGTATGTAAAGAAAGAGAAATGCGAATTCGGTGTCCAAGAGATCCTGTTCTTGGGTCATCGAATATTGCAGGGGAAAATCAAAATGGACTATCACAAGGTCCAGGCGATCATGGAGTGGCCCGCTCCAAAGAAGGTTCCCGAGTTGCGGTCCTTTTTAGGACTTGCAAATTATTATTGTCAGTTCATTAAGGGCTACGCAAGGAAGGTAGCGCCCTTGACCGATTTGCTGAAGAAGAACCAAACATGGGTTTGGTCTGAGGCGTGTGAGAATGCCTTCACTCAAGTGAAAGAAGTTGTAACGTCAGAACCAGTGTTGCGGTTGCCTAACTTTGAAGTTCCCTTCGAACTTCACACCGATGCGTCGGATCGAGTGCTTGGTGGAGTCCTTGTGTAGGAGGGACATCCAATCGCATTTGAGAACAAGAAGCTTAAAGATGCAGAGTAGCGGTACACTGCTCACGAGAAGGAGATGACGGCAGTAGTGCATTGCCTGAATATTTGGAGGCACTACTTGCTGGGAGCAAAATTCACCGTGGTCACAGACAATGTGGCCAACACATACTTTAAAACACAGAAGAAACTCTCCCTGAAGTAGGCAAGGTGGCAAGAGTACCTTGCGGAATTCGACTTCGATTGGGTTCATCGACCTGGGCGGGAGAACTAGGTAGCGGATGCGCTAAGTCGACGAGAGGTTCAAACTTATGTAGCCGCGTTGATGACAGTTTAGGTGAACTTCATTGACAAGGTGAAAGAAGCCGCTGAAGTAGAAAAAACGTACTGTCAACTGAGACAATAGGTGCGTGAAGGCCTCGTAAAAAAGTATTGGCTTGAGGCCGATCTCTTGTATGCTCGCGGGAATAGGTTGTATGTTCCTAAGGGTAAGGGACTACGATGCGAACTCATGAGGGAGACTCATGACACCCAATGGGCTAGGCACCCAGGGGTAAAGCGGATGCTTGCTCTTCTGTCTCGAGGCTATTTTTGGCCAAAGATGGAAGAGGATGTTGAGCTCTACGTGAGAACTTGTTTAGTGTGTCAACTAGAGAAGACGGAGAAGAAGAAGCAGGCTGGGCTTCTTCAACCGCTTCCAATCCTGGAAAGGCCATGGGAGTGCGTCTCCCTGGATTTCATTACGGGTTTCCTACAGGTGGATGGGAAGGCATCGATATTGGTTGTGGTCAATCGGTTTTCCAAGTATGCTGTGTTTATAGCTGCATCTCAGGCGTGCACTGCAGAAGCGACTGTCGAACTCTTCTTTCGGTATGTTGTAAAGGTGTTTGGGGTGCCACGAGACATTGTGAGTGATCAGGATGCTCGATTCAAGGGGAAGTTCAGGGTTGTGTTGTTTGGCTTGATGGGATCAGAACTGAAATTTTCCACAGCCAACCATCCCTAGACGGATGGGCAAACGGAGCGAGTGAACGCTTTGGTCGAAGAGTATCTTCGCCATTTTGTAACTGCAAGTCAGCAAAATTGGGTTGCACTACTTGATACCGCCCAGTTCTGCTACAACTTGCACCAAACTTCTTCAACAGGATTGAGTCCTGCAGAGTTGGTCTTTGGGCATCAGCCCATAATGCCCTTGGAAGTGGCGAGATTGAAGTCGCAAAGGAAATGCCCTGCAGCATATCGCTTTGCACGTGATAAGCAGGAACTCTACGTGCAAGCTCAGGATAGCTTGGCAAAGGTGCAGAGGCGCATGAAGAAGTACGCTGACCAAAATTGGAGGGCAGTCAAGTACCATGAAGGAGATAAGGTGTTGTTAAAACTTACTCCTCAAATCTGGAAGAAGGTCATTGATAAGCGGTATCATAAAGCCCTTCTTCAGAGGTACGATGGACCATTCGAGGTGGTGAAGCGGGTGGGCAACGTGGCCTACCGATTAAAACTACCGGAGCTGATGAAAATCCATTCCACTTTTCATGTAAGCTTCCTCAAACCCTTTTATGAGGATGAGGATGCAGTGAGACATCAAGTCAGGAGAGCGCCTCCTAGCATCCGAAAGGAATTTTGGAGAACGGCTAAAAGGATCCTTAGTCATCGCACTGAGGGTGCCAATCGAAAGAATCGGCGCACTCACTACCTAGTCCAGTGGAAGGGCTATAGCAAGGAGGATTGCACATGGGAACATGATGTTACCCTATGGCAGTTTGAGGATGTTGTCAAACTCTACCTGGATGGACTGTCGATGAGGACGTCGGACTCATCTGGTGGGGGTGGGTTTGTCACAACGTCTTAAGCTGTCGCGATCGCAGGCTCATGTGCAGGCGTACTTGAGCTGCAATTAATCCACAACTGGGGTGTGGAAAGACTTTTGGTACCACCAGGGGGAGCCTGGAACAGATGCATGCGAGTGGGGCTACAACTAAAGTCATCCAGGTGTAGCGCATGCACACCTCTTAGCATTGAAAGAGGGCAGGTGCGACGGATGCGGGATGGGACTACTTTGAGATTCAAATAGAGGTAGCGTGCACGCACCTTTGATCATTAAAGGAAGGCAGTTGGGACGGATGCGTGAGGGGAACGCTGCTGGGTTTGCCCATGTCTTTAAATACCAGAGGCTCTACTCACATTGGGGCATCCTCATGTACATGCTGTAAAGCATTCCTTTGAGTAAAGGTTGGGGAGTTTTCCTGTAAGCGTTTCTGTTGAGCTTGAGTTTCGTTGTTGCCTTCGTTGTGTTGCGTTCGTTACGAGTAGCTGGCTAGGTGTCGTGGCACTTAGCGCTATCACCAGGTGCGAAAAATTTACCGCTGCGAAGTACCTGGTGACAATTGGTATCAGAGCAAGGTGGACCTTGCTGAGTCGAAGGAGTCAACTCTCAAACTACTTGTCCCAAGATGAGGACAATAGTGAAATGGATGCCACAACGGACCGTGGTGAGGAGTTGTTCGAACTCCTACTCAAAGGGGACTTTCGACAAGGACGTCGAACTTCCATCCGGTGGGGGTGGGTTGACTCATAGAATCTGCCAAAATCCACGATTTAGATTGTGCTTCTTCAAACTCTCCTTTGAGAGCAGTGCAGAAACTGTGTTTTGACAGAGTCAAGGCCATTGCAGAACCATCACTGAAAGCCGTGATTAAAGCAAATATTGACCAACCTGACGGATTACGTATTCATAATCATAAATAAAGCTGTGGGCAATTCAATCTGGAATGCCTATAAAAATGTGAGATCCCAAAAATAAATTATATTAAAAGTAAAAAATCAGAGTACGTAAGAGAACAAAAGAGAGACCAAGAGAAAGAGGAGAAACATCAAAACAAGAAGGAAGAAAGGCCTAGCAGAGAAGGGGAGGCCTCACCATGTATACATCTTAACAACCATAGTTGAAAACCTCACCACAGGAAGAAGAAAAGGGGATGAAAGAGAGATCTAGTTAAAAAGCAATAGATTAGAAAACAAAGGGAAGAAAAAATCAAAAATTCAGGTGGAGTATCAACGAACAATGTCTCCTTGAACTGACAAAGGAAGAACATTAGCATGAGAGTCTCTTTGAAAAACCACATTACATCAAAGCTTACTTCTAGATGGCATGAAGGATAAGGGGTCGAAAGCAACACCAAGTAAAAAATAGGGATCCTTGAAGTTGAGGAGTGTCACCAAATTGAACCTCATCCAGCCCTGGAGGAAAACTCTGTAAATACCTGCCACACAGAGTTCAAGAGCTATGAGCAAGGAGACAAGTAAAAAAACAATGGGTAAATGTATCTTCCCTATTGCAATAGAACATCACCGATCCAAAACACCCAAATGAGTGTTGAATACTAATAGGTAAACCTTAGTGAACCAAATACCACAAAAAATGTTTAATTTTTGAAGTAGGGGCAGTCCAAATTGTCTGAATACATTGATTCCAAACCTACACATTGAGATTAACCTTCCAAAGCTGATTAAATCGTGGCCAGATATTAGTAGTAGAGTTAATAAGAGAATACACAATCTTAGAATGATAGGGAAAAACTGGATGACCATTAATCCAAGAAATATCAATAAAAAACCCCGATGAGAATTCTGAATAGCAACACTTTTGTTCAAGCTATTCAAAATATCACAAAGGATGGACTTCTGAGTAGCATTGATACTGTAAAGATGTTCGCACTCAGTCCAAGTAATCCAAAGATTATGTAAGTGAAGAGAGAAAAGGGAGGAGATGCCAAGCTTGCCTCAGGAACTACAAAGACAAGGATGCTTAATAGCCCAAGGTTGATTGTTAATGGGAAGCCACCAAAGAGAAATCTTATCAAGGATAAAGGAAGAAACCGTAATATTATTAAAGTTCCAAAACTCACTATAAAACTCCAACCCTTCCAACTGTGCTTGACCTTGAAATAGTAATACCTTTCAAAAAAACGCTCCGATTAAAAATATGAGTATTAATCCAATAACTACTACCTTTAGGCTTTCCAATCTGCATGCGTGAACCAGATGAGCATTTAGCCACCCACTACAAATCTGCATGCGTTTAAGGAAAAGAGGATCAGAACCATATGAGCATTTAGCCAGATGAGCATTTAGCCACCCACTACATAAAATAATACGCTAGTTATAGCGGAACCCACTTGGCACATAAAATAATACCCACTACATAAAATAATACCCCCGTAAAATAATACCCCCTAGTTATAGCAGAACCCACTTGGCACATAAAATAATACCCGCTACATAAAAATAAGCAGAACCCACTTGGCACATAAAATAATACCCACTACATAAAAATAATACCTACCCTAGTTATAGCAGAACCCACTTGGCACACCCATTATTGAGCCGTGAGTAAACTAAATATCGAACAACGTCACGGATTACGCATAGATAGATGCGCCGTCGCCAATTCAATCCGGAATGCATATAAAAAAGTCACTGGAATGGTAATAAACACTGCACGTTCTTCTGACTGATGTATTTGGACGATTCTCCAGGGCAAACAGGGCGATCGAATGAGCCAGGTGCAAAGATTCTGTTTTTAAATTTGATTTTCTGTCTTGTCTTCAGCAACTGTGCTTTGAAAATCATAACTCGTGACGCTATAAATGAATAAGCCAAGCAACAGCAACTGCATAATGCAGCAAAAATAGCATCATTCTTGCTATCGTGTGTTCAATTTTCACCAAACAAGACAACGATGGCGAGGATGCAGTTGCAGACAGCCACTGTGGCTGTGGCTGTGGTAGTGCTGGTTCTTGTCCTGGGAATGACAGTTGCAGCGGATCCGGACCCATTGAGGGATTTTGAGGCAGGAGTGAAAGTCTTTACTCTGCGCAACCTCCTGGAAAATGGGGAGGTCAGTGTCGACTCTGGCGGCGTCAGATCGTCTACCACTACAGACAACTTCCCTGCTCTCAAGTATTCATATGTTTTTTAATTTTCAGTTAACGAAGCTTCAGTTTCCGTTAATTTTCTATGAATTTCGAAAATCTAGTATTACAGTAGTATAAATACTATATCTGAACTGAATGGAGGAGCTGGCCGTCAGTTATACTGTTTCTGGTATGTTTTTTCATCTTTGATATGGTAAAAGTTGCTTAATTCTCAGCCTTAGTAGCCTTTTCTAAGGGCTGTCAATCTTTTATCTGATTGGGACTTGGGATGGGCGCGTAGACTGTATACGCTGCGAGTACCTGGTACAACACCGAGACATGGATCTGAAGCAGTGTTTTTAAATAAAATACTTCGGATGGGCATGTTCGTGAAGTGAAGTCCGATCGAATTATATTTGAAAGTCCCAAAAATCCTACCTAAATCTATTGATTTGTTTATAAGAGTAAGGTTTATTATAAAAATCTTGCTGACTCAACTCGGGTCAACAAAATTTATAACTCGGTGATAAATGGGTGATTTCTCGTCGACTTAAAAAACTATGAAATTGTGCAGCGGGAATAATACGCAAACACAGTTTTAAAACATTTTAGGAAACGTTTTATAGACGTTAGACTAGCTATGTAGATTTACCGGTAACATGAACATTTTTCAATTTTTTTATGTACGCGATTCCCAAGACGTCTGGATCCGTTTTTAGATGCGTCCCCGTCTCCGAAAAGTATGGAACGTGAAAAGTAAGTAACCAGTGTTTCACACGTTGGGACCTACCTTGGTACACACTTTTACAGACATTGGTTTTTGAAATCTCGAATTAGATTTTCAGCAATAAGTTCCTTACTGTGATTTTAATGTAAATCCATTTTCTATACTTAATCCAAATTTACAAAGTTTAGGTGAATAATTTAAAAACATGTCATCAATGTATTAATTAATCTTGTTTCCGTCCATCCAGAAAGAGAGCAACGTCCCAACCCCAAACACAATATAAATCTATTCAGAGATAACTGAGGCCTCCAACACCCAGACACAAAGCTTGCTGATGCTGAAAAAATGTAGCCTGAGATTGCAAAGTTCACTTGAATATTTTAAAATCCTGTTGTCAATGTATTAATCAATCTTGTTTCCGTCTATTTAGAGACTGACTGACGTCCCCAACCAAACAGAGATTGCAGATGCTGAAAAAACTTAGCCTGAGATTGTAGACATTAATATCATCGTTGAAACAGTAAATTTGCAATTTAAATAGCTCTCAATCACGTAGCTATATATCTGATCTAATATAACACATTGTAAATTTTCTTACCTTAGGATGCAGGGGCTGACGATGGCGAGATTCAAGCTGGTGCCATGCGGAACCAATCTGCCTCACACACATCCGCGGGCATCCGAGGTACTAACGCTCATATCAGGAGGGCCTCTACAGATTGGTTTCGTTGATACCAGCGGTAACCCCCACATCGACATTCTTCACCCTGGCGATGTTACAGTCTTTCCCCGCGGCATGCTCCATTTCCAACTAAACATAGGCACCCAAGAAGCAGACTTCATCGCCGTCCTCAACAGCGAAAATGCTGGATTTCTCGTATGGATTCAACTTAAGTTTCAGTTTCATATTTATGGATTATTATCATGGCATTGCATTAACTCAACTCATTTTGAATGTTTTTGCTTTCATTTTTATCTATGTTCAGGTTCAAAGTGAAGCTTTGTTTAAACTGCCGGCCATAGTGGTGGCCACAGCTCTTAACCTGACCTCGCAGCAGGTGCGTGACATAAACCAAACAATGTATCCATACAGCGTAGCAGTGAAAAAGAACCCAAACAGCGGCTGTGTTGCTGGGTGTTCCTGCTGCCCCAATTCTGAGCTCTGATCTGATCAAATCGGTATCGCATATGTGCATCCACCAAGTTTAAGTATTTCCCATCTGGCATCTTATTTATGTTATCATGATGCTGACCTCCCCTAGTACCTCAGGAAATAAAACAATAAAATTTGACTATATGTATTTTTTAAAATCCTATGGGTTAAATAAAATTTGACTATATGTATTTTTTAAAATCCTATGGGTTAAATGAATTGCTTCTTGGAAATGGGGAATTAAATATTCCAGATTTAGAACGTGTTTAGGTGCATAAGTATATACAAACATCGAGCTTTAAATGCAAATTAAAATATAATAAAACATTTAAATTATATTTTTTATTTATCTTATATTTTACATTTATTAAATATTATTCTTAATTTAATGTAAATTAAAAGTACCGGCTGAAAATCTGATTCACGTCTGTTTAAGCTTCTACTTCAGATATGCACGGTAAATACAAATCGTCCAAGATTTACGAATTCCCCAGCAACAGCTATAAATGCATTTAATTTTCTTTTACTCCACATGAGGATCATGTAGACAAATTGTCTGATCCCACTTAGGGAGACTTTAAAGGTACAAAGGTTGCTTCTTTAGTTGTTTTAAAACATGTTTATAAAGGCATTGTTTTTTTAATCCCATCCCATCGTAATAATGGAAAAACCTTTTTATCAATGGTAAAGTTCGGTTATAACAATTTAAAACACTATTATAATAATTTAAAAAACTGTTATGAAAACAGTTTTATGAAAACAGAATACTGTTGATGCATAAATTTTGGACACATCAACACCCACCCAACACCCACCCAGAAAAACTCCCAGAAAAACTCATTTAGAAAAATAAGTACAAAACTTTCAAGATGCAACATGGAAAGAAAAGCATCGAACAATTTAGAAAAATAAGTACAAAACCAAAGAATAGCAACGTGACTTTCAAGATGGAACAGGGAAAGAAAAGTATCGAACAAAGTAATGAAACATGGAAAGAAAAGCATCGAACAACTTAACAAGAAGCAGAGAAACACAAGCTCTGTGCAACAGAAACCACAGTTCAGTTAATGGAGTTTTAAAAGCAACGGAATAAAACGATGACCTTAAACGAAATGGAAGGACTTCTGATGCAGCCGCGGATCGCTAGCTGCAGCTGCTGATGTTCGGTCGCTCAGTACCTGCACCGCGTTTGTGCAGGAGGAGGACGACAAGGAGCGCCCCAAACAGCCGAAAATACGAACACGATCTCGGCAAATACGAACACGATCTCGGCCACCAGCAGGATCAGCCCTTCTGCACAATCCAATCCAATGCTGAGAGGGAGACTTCCGGCCACTGATGCCAGAGAGCCCCTTCCTTTTATAGACCGTTCCCTGCCTCCCTTTCATGCCCACGTTGCCACTTCACCACGTCTGCACGTCGTCGCCACGAAATGTTGGCCAGTGCCAAGGAAAACAAAAGAAATTGGAGAATTGGAAATAGCGATGGTGATGAGGTGAACGTGTCAGATTTCTGAGGAATGAACTGCTTTTGCAGGGTAGCATTCCTGCAACGGTTCTCCACTGCCCCTGTTTTTGTTACCTGTTGTGTTCGATTCTGTCTTTCCTTAACCTTGGGACTGTATTGGGTTTTGTTCTATTTATGGTGTTTTTCTGGCGTAATGGAAGCAGAGAATGGGATGCCGGATACGACATGATTTGATTTGAAGGGTGATCGATGATTTGTGGAATTTCTGGGTCTCGGTATTCCCTTCTCAAAGGATTTCAGGCTTCGTGGAGGTTCCTTTACAGTCCAATGCATGCAGATTTCCCTGCACGCTCTTTACATGTGGCTGTGACTTCTTGTTTCTCCCGTGAAATTCATGGTCGTCCAGAGGCAGTGTTTCTGTTTCTGCTTCTGCTTCTGCCCCCCTTTTTTGAAAGTGCCGTGGTCGTTAAGTGGTGGGTGATGACTGTACCTCCTTATGCGGATTCTGTAAAATCATTTGCAGAATAGGAGCTATCGTTTCAATCGGATTTTCCCGAGCGAGAAGGATTTGCAACATCAGTTTTCGGTTTTAGTTTTGGAGCCACTGTGTAGCCCTATGCTCTGTGCCTGTAGAAAGGTATGTTCTATTGTCGGCTAGGACTCTGGTTCCTCTTCTGAGAGTTTGATCATGGTTCAAGATCGCGGCTTATTTATGATTATGTTATATTGTCGTGTTTTCTAACGCCCACCTTTTCTCGGTTCTAAAAAGGAGCAAGTTCCTGCTGTTTTGCCCTGCCTACCTCCTTAGCACGTTACCTTTTCAGTTTTTCTTTTTCATCTCTGTCCAGTTGCTCTGAGACTCAAGAACTTATTATACTACCAATGAACATGGTCCTCATTCTTTTTCTTTTATCTTTTCTTTTGTTTGTTTTTTTTTTTTAAGAAAACTTTCCTTATGATGTACTTTATTCTTAAGGTAAGAATTCTCATACGAGTTTGGTCAATTAGCTGCGCTACCAAAGAACATGGTCCTTCTGCCCATGGTAAAGTTCAACCCTCGTGCATGTGCCTTTTAATTCTAATCTAGATGACATCATAGCAAGTCTCCTAGGTGGCTAAGGGTTCTCAAGTGGAGATGAACACACTTTACCTTGTTGGTCACAAGATAGCCATGGATCATCACACTCAAGGGCCAGGGCTTATGAGAAGAAAAATGGCATTTTTCAAGGTAGTGATTGTGGCTAACCATTCTCCAACTTCACATATCCTACACTCACATGATCATGATGATTACATGATAAGTTAGCATAAATCCCATCCTTCATAATTCAACATAATTAATAAAACTAAAACCTTGAAATAGACTGGGAAAAACCATAGCATTATTGAAATATATAATATAAAAAAATTTTATATAACAGTAATATGATATATCATGTAGAGCATTATACTTGCATTATTTTCCAATGGTGTTACGATAACCCAATGCCTAGTAACTCAAATGACCATAATGATTACTAAAATCATATGGAAAGCACAAATCAAACCAATATGCTAAGAAAGAGACGATGGAGTTCCAAAGAAAATATGCAAATTCAACTATATATAAATGAAATGCATAGTGAAGGGGAAGAAAACATGCAACTAAGGATTTACCAGGTGTCCATGTGGGGCACCTGAGTAGAAATGCTTTAGATGAACTGCATTAAAATTCCTATGTAACTTATATCCTTGCAAGTTAGCAATTTTGGAAATATTAGGGCCAATGATGTTTGTAACTTGGAATGGACCTAACCACAGGAAAAAACCTACTTTGAGGATCTGTTTGAGCTCTAAATCTCCCATTTTAAAGACTTTACCCATATATTTCTTATTAAACCATCTTTTAACAATTTGCTGATGATGATTGACATTACAAAAATCAATACATAATCGTAATTCACTTGTTTGTTCTCTAATGGGGACTAAATTTGGAAAATATGAAATCCTCTGATATAGCTTCTTCATTAATTTGAGAAACTTTAAAACAATAATCACTAAATTGATCCTTAGAAAATAAAACTTCATGAATATGATCATCATCATCAAACCTTGGAAAGAAA
Organism: Gnetum montanum; assembly: GCA_015680685.1. Taxonomy (NCBI): domain Eukaryota; kingdom Viridiplantae; phylum Streptophyta; class Gnetopsida; order Gnetales; family Gnetaceae; genus Gnetum; species Gnetum montanum. The sequence goes on along the minus strand of MNCI01020473.1, from coordinate 226,640 downwards.
ATGAAACACCACCAAATTTGGGCTACAACATCTCAACTACAATTTTGCCTGTGTCCACACAAGGCCATTTTCTACAAATTTTTCTAAGTGTTGGGACTATGCTCTCCACTATCCTAGAGCATAGTTAGCTCACTATCCTAGAGCATAGTTAGCTCAGTAGAGAGCATAATCAACACAAAGGCCAGTTTGTAAATTTTTCTAAGTGTTAAGTTAGCCTCTACAAAATTTTTCTAAGTGTTGAGACTACGCTTTCCACTACCCTGGAGCATAGTCAAGCGTAATCAACATGGAAGCTTAGTTTTTGCAAAATTTTCTAAGTGTCGAGACTATGCTCTCCACTACCTGGGAGCGTAGTCAAGCGTAGACAACATTAAGGCCTAGTTTTTTGCAAATTTTTTCTATCTATTGAGACTACACTCTCCATTGCCCTGGAGCGTAGTTGAGCATACTCAATTGGAAGCTAGATTTTGCAAGATTTTGTCTAAAGTGTTGGACTACGCTCTCCCCCTTAGTCCAAAGCGTAGCGAAGCATAGTCAGCAAGAATAGCCTCCAAAGCCTCCACACTACAACACTAGCATTCAGCTTAGCTCCAACGCATCTCTGGCAAACACAGTTAACTTTTTTGTATCCTCCTTCATTCCAAGATTGTAACTACACTTGATCCCATTCCAAACAGTGGAGAGCATAGTCCTGGAGCATAATCTCCAAAGTTGCATTTGTTTTTTTTTTTTTGCATTTTCTTAGGTACATTGCAATCCTCTTGACACTTGCACATGCAATTGACAATGTAGTCACAGTCTTGTAGCCTCATAGAGTCCGTCAAAGCATATTAGAGCATAACACTACTTGCCTTAATGGAGAGCATATTTGGGTGACAACGTAGTCCCAACCGCCCCATTACCACATGGTAGTCTCTTCCCATTTTGGGCTAACCCTAGCCCTATAAATACCTTGCACTCCCAACATTTTAGGAGTTGACATTCTACCATTTCAGTTAGCATTTTAACATTTGGCATTTGACATTTTGGGCAAACAAGACCCAAATGCATACCAACGAACTAGAGAGAAGCAAAGTTGTAGACCACAGCCCACCATAGCCCAACAAAACACTACATCCCATGGTACACTACAATGGCCAACTCGGCAAGCATAAACACCACGACAAGTGCCAGACTTCATTGTCAGACACTTTTGAGACTATGACTATGCTCTCCACTGCACCTATTATACATTGCATATCTTCTCATCCCTTTTGGAGTTCACTACACTCAACCCCATTTGGGGTGGTGTCCCGTTTCTCTCTCTTGTATTTTTTGCATTTTCTTTGCATTTGCATTAATTTTTCATGCATGGTCACATTGAAACTACACTTGGACAATGGTCTCCATAGGTCAACATCCTCATTTTCACTAAAACCCTTGACTATGCTCCCCTCTAGGGCACTTGTAACTACGCTCTACACCACCATGAACATCGCTAGAACACTTAGCACCAGTTGCATCAACATCACAGCTAACCACACAACACCCCAGTTGCATCCACCACCCCGATTGCACCCAGTAAAGTCCCTATTTAATCAATAAGACCATTTAGGACATCTTGTCTCTACCTCCAACAAGCCCTCATGTGGACACAAGGGTAGGTTGTGCGCCCAAAAATCCCTTGGTGTTCCAGCTATCAATTTTTTTGATCATTATAGTTTTTTGCACTAGAAGGAGGGACAAGCCATTTCCTTCTTTAGACTTTGTTGTGGTTGTCTTGTGTGCTCACTACATCCTCATCAATGTAGATTAGACCTCATTGTCAATTCCCTGGGGTCCCATGTGGCAACCCAAATCACACTTCTTTCCACTATCTTTCTAAGTCTTTTTTCTCTGAGTGTAGAGAGCGTAGTTGGTGAAAAGCATACTCTGTGGAGAGCATAGTTAACTATCAGCATAGACAGTGTAGTCTCAATAGTTAGCCTTTTTTCTATAATTTCTAGACTTTGTCATTTTTCTACAGTTTCCAAACTTAGCTGTTTTTTGCAAATGGTAAGTCGTAGCTCTCCTTTTCACAACTTGATCTGTGAACATGAATCTAGGTCAACCTTCAACATTGGTGTCAGACGAACTTGACATCTTTACCATGGTAGGATTGAGGCAATCCCTTAGTAATGAACAATACAACTTTCTATATGCAAAGATCCAAGCAAGGCTACCCATAGATCACCTTGACATGGAGGCAAAATGGAACTTCGAATTCATCCACTAGGATGGATGAGAGTATATCCCTTCCTTGTTCAACATCATCCCACTCATGAAGTTCCATCACCATTTGTTATCCTAGCTCATCCAAGCAAATGAGCATGATGTAGGGAAAAACTATGAGGAATCCCTACAAGAGGAAGAAGACAAGTTTGAAGCTTGCTCTGAACACGAGAGCCCCTTCCACACTGTCTTCCAACAATTACTCCTCAGCTCAGCTCCCCCTTGGTTCAATTCACCTATCCTCCCCAAGATGATGATAACACTAGCATCACCCTCCCACTCCATGGTGGTAATGCATCAAACGGAATTTGATGCAACAGCTCCATTCCACTTACCCTTTGTGACATTAGCTCAACCTACTCAGCCATCTTTGCCAACAGCAAGCACATTGTCTTAGCCTTACACTCATGCAGGGGCCATCTCCAAGCCCCAAAAGATGAGATTTGGTGTTGCCAGAGACTAGCAAGCACATGAATTCTATTTGAAGAATACCTACATATCTTATGACTCCAAAATTCATGAGATCGAAGGCCCCCAATATTGATGGTCCCAAATGGTCATCAACAATGTGAAGGTTGAAAAATTTCATGCATTAGGTATAAAGCATGAAATAATTTAAAAATTAAAGAACAAGAATACATTAACTTCATTTAAGAAAAGAAGAAAATACTATCACATGAGGCAAGATATTAATGTGAGTATTCTAGAAAATTAGACATCACATCTAAGATATTGAAATAAGAAATAAGGTTAACTATTTATAATCTTCATAGATGCTCTTAAAATATAAAATCCCTTCTTCCTTATGAATAATTAGAAAAAAATTAAGTTCCATATTATGCATAACATTAGCATGATTTAAAAGGATAAAAAATATTTATTTTGACTAAGAGGCTAACAAGTCTAGCTTAATGATGGGTGGGAGGGGGATGAAGTTTGTCACCACTACCACATCACACACCATTAGATCTTGCCAACCTGGTAGATATAGCAAAGCCTTCTCCACATCATGCTCCACATGTAGGCAGCATAGTAGGGGCATGCCTTCTCATTCTAGAATGTTGCGCTATGCATCATCAAGTGCTACATCATTGCCAATGTCACGAAGCCCCATACCATGCTCCAAAATACTCCCACTTCCTCCTCGTCCCTGTTCACATCAACGTTGGCACCAATGCTCAACTTGTGCTCATAGGCATTCATGATGTAGAGCATGTCAAATCAGCACACCAAGCGCAGGAAGTTGTGTCTCGACATCTTGGAGAACTATATGGTAGGCATGATGCTTGGAAGAATTGCCGCAACTATACTTATGCAATGGCAAGTGGGTGATAATGGCGACGAGGCATGTGTGGGAGGGTAGTGTATCTAGTAGTCATCATGGCATGCAACGATTGAAGTAGCAGGCTAGAGCATAGCAAGCAATTGGGGTACATGGATCATGGATGACCCTACAAAGGGTAGAGGGCAAAGGCCCCAACAAGGGTCTCTGTGGAAGTAGGTGATCCTAGAGCAACAACGACATGAGGTCCGTGGTGGCATACTAGTTGCCCATGAAGGAGGATACACTAAAGACCAAGAAGAGCATTGTGGGGATGCTGAGGTCATGCCCACAAGTGGGACGTCGATGATGTAGTCCAAGATGAGGTCAAGGAGTAGGTAAGTGAGGAGATCATTGAGCAGAAAGAGGACGTTCATGAGCTTCATCAATTGCTCTAGCCCCTGCATGTTCGTTGTGTTCTCCATGCCCATCAACAACCCCTACATCATCGATAGTGCAATTTCAGTCAATTAATAAATACATAATAGAATCAATTCATCAATGAAGAAATTCCCAACTCCTTGATCAAAGCTAATCAACTAATGAAAACTCATATATATCTATCTTGTTTAATCCCATTTGATGAAACTACAAATCATAATCTTGTTATCACTATTCCTTTTATAGGGAATTCTTCTATTTTCAGGTAGATTGAGAAGAGAGAGAGAAAAATGTAGAGCTTGAACAAAGAGAGAAAATCATAGAGCTAGCTTTAGCTAAGAGAAAGAAGAGTAAGGCCACAGAAAGAAGAGGACCAATTTAGGCTCATTTCCTTCACTACACTAGCAAGTGCTAAAACTATTCTTAAAAGGCAATTGATTTCCTCTACATAAGCATTCAAATTAGTAAAAATTTGTGGAAGGTTCGAATGCATGAACTAATTTGCTTCATGAAGGAAGCAAAGAGGTTAGTTAAAAGTAAGTTGCAAGGTCTCTTTACTATGAATCAAGAATCTATCGTGGACTTGTATATGATGTATTATCATTGCACATTATAAATGAATTGGTAATAGAAAAATATATATAGTTAAACATAGGTTATAGAAGATGATTCCAAGTCTACATGCTTAAGACTAAAGGTATCATGATGATTTGACTATTTTAACTTGTAATAAGTGCATTTTCTTATTTATTTTTTAGCATGATTAGATTATCTAAGTGATCCTTCTTTTGTTTATTATGCACTCTAAAACTTATAACATGAGCATTCTACATGAGTTTGGGCTATAGTTATTTGCACATTGATTATCATTTCAANACTATTTCTTTTAATCTTTAATCTTTGAAAAAATAATTATAACTTGACTATAAATTTGGTACAAGTGTAAATCTATTTTTAAAAAATAAAATGGAAACTATGCATAAACAAATATTGAGTTTACATTTTATATTTAGTGATGTAAATGCTATGACCTTGAATTTTAAATCAACATGTGACTAAATTAGCTCTAAGGGCAAGAGCTAAATGATTTGGTGGAAGCCAACATTGACTAAATAAACTAAATTTATGAGTGTCTTGAGTGTTATCAATTTATAACTAATATAAATAATATTAGAATCCTATAATAAGATGTTGAAAGACATTTTCTTCTTAATAATCTATAGTATTGTTTTTGGAATCACTATGACACATAAAAATGAAGTGATTTTGTGACTATCTTAAGTATTATCAATTTAAAACTAACATCAACAATATAAGAATCCTATCCTAAGATATTGAAAGTCATTTTCTTCCTACGAATCTAGAGTATTTTTTTTAAGAATCACTAAGACTCACCAAACGAATATCTTAAGTTTAATCAATTTAAAACTAAGACTAAGCTATTTTATTCTTAATAATATAGAATATTATTTTTGGAAATCATTAAGACTCACCTAATGAATATCTTAAGTCTAATAAATTTAAAACTAAGACTATGGCTTTATGTTCTCTAGAAATGGAGCATAAAGGTCTAGAGTTTTATTTTTAGAAATCACTAAGACTCACCAAATAAAGTAATTTATGAATATCTTAAGTCTAATCAATTTAAAAGAGATTTATGAATATCTTAAGTCTACTTAATTTAAAACTAAGGCTATAAAGGTTTATTATTACTAATTGGAGATGTGGGGTATCAATCCTTGTAGCTTTCACATGCAATGTGAGCACTCTACCATATGAGCTACACCCCTTACCTCATTGATTTAAAGATGTAAATCCTTAGGTGTAGAATCATGAGGAATATGATTTTGAAATCTTGAACTATCATCTCTTATCAACAAGCCATTTTTAAAGAATAGAATTAGAGATGCTTAACCTACAAGATGTTAATAGAATGCATGGCTCAATGTTACAATATCTGAGAGAGGATGTTGCAAAGTTCACTACAAGCTTTATTGCCATCAATAAATCATCTTGCTCCATGATTGTTATTGATCATGACTATAGTGCCTACGATTCTAATAAGTTGAATGCAAAGTAAAAGAAATGCTACAATAAATTTGTAGGTCACATGATGTTTTCACAGTCAATGGATGAAGTTATTTCCCCTTTATGAATGATTATCTAGGGAACAACTAGTACAGAAAAGTCATTTCTCATATGCACACTTTGTAATGCTTTCATGAAATACTGCCATGAAGAACATAATGCTTTACTTATCATGGCACCCATAGGAGCTACAACATTTAACATTAATGTAGCATCCGTTCATTCTAGTTTGAGCATTGGAATAGGTGCCTACGAAGAACTCTCTTCCTTTGTAAAGATAAGTATACAGCATCAACTATCACAAGTAAGATATATAATAATTGATGAAATGAGTTTTTTAGGAGGAATATTATTACAAAGCATTGATACACAGCTAAGAGATATTTTTCCGAAGCATCACAATGAATTTTTTGTAGGAAGATCATTTATATTGATAGGTGATTTGCGTCAACTTCCTCCTGTGCTTGATGTTGCATCTTATGCATTCAGGAATCCAAATATTATAGGGTTTTGGCAAGCATTTCATACCTTTGCTATTTTAGATGTAGTTTATTGTCAGTATGGAATTGACCCTCAACAACAAAGTTTCAAGGAAGTAGTGATGAATATCAGAGTAGGAAAAAGCTTTAATGAAGATTATAATTTCTTAGCTGCTCAAATGAATCTTCCATCCACTTCGACTGGATCAAACAGTTCTGAAGAATCAATGCATTTATATGATATGAAGGATAAAGTTCAATCACATAGCAAGAAGATGTTGCAAACAATGTAGAGACCCATTGTTGTGTGTGTAGCAGACAAAGATCCCCATGGATTCAAAATCTCAGATGACGACGACAATGATATTGAATGATCTCTGCTTATATGTGAAAGTGCAAGGGTTGCGCTCATAGCTAACCTTTGGCTTGAAGTAGGATTGATGAATGGTGCACTTGGCACAATTCACAGTATTATGTATCATCTAGGTAAATAGCCACACGCATTACCATTGTATGTTGTTGTTGATTTTAACTCCTACATCGGATGTTCATTTGATAATGGAAATCCTCAACATGTGCCAATTATACCTATAGTTTGAGGAGCATCGTGTCAATTATCATTACGGTTGGCATGGGCCATGACTATTCATGAATCTCAAGGAATGACACTAGATAAGGCTACTATTGACATTGGTTCAAGAGAAGTTATGGGTCTAATGTTTGTTGCATTATCTAGAGTCAAGGCCATTGATTTTTTGAAAATTCATCCTTCTTTCTCTATCTAGAGATATAGAAAGATTTCATATGCTAAACATCTCCATAGTAGAATTGCATAGGAAGTCCATTTTACTCAATTGGAGAATTAGGCATATTGAGTTCACACTTATCATTGTATTTTTTCTTTTTCTTAATCTTATTCTACAACTCTATATATATTATTTGGAATGCAAATAGTGATGTTATTTAAATAGTTCTATTAATATTTTAACAACTTAAACATTTATAAATATGTCCTTTATAATGATAAGTGATAACATAAAAACTTTAACAAATAATTAAATTCTACTCATTGCCTATGAAACCGCTCCACTAGCTTAGATATATATATATATATATATCAATTGGTTGATATGATTTTAAATAAGATGATTTTAACCAAGCCCAACTACTGAATGAGGTAATAAGATAACTAAAAATGAAATCACTCATCCCTCCTCTATTTTTGTATCACTTACCCAATTTAGTTTTATCCACATGGTCAAGTTTGTTCTATCTTTGTTTGTTCATGATGTTTTTGAGAAATAAATCTCTTACATAAATAATAGCTCAAAAATGTCGTGAACAAACAAAGATAGAACAAACTTGACCAAGAGTGTAAAACTAAATTGGTTAAGTGGTAGAGAAACATAGGAGGGATGAGTGATTCCATTTTTAGTTATCTTATTACCTCATCTAGTAGTCGGGCTTGGTTAAAATCATCTCGACCAATTAATATACACACATGCACACACACATATATATCTAAGCTAGTTTGCCTAGTTGTGACATAAGGTTCAATTATGGAAAGAAGTTTGTCTCACTTTGTGATGTATTTGATCTCTAGTACATTCAAATTTTCAAGGATTTAAAATCAACATGAAAACTTCTAAAAATTAATTAAAATAGAAATTACAAAATCTACCATGTTTGTAGTTGGTAGGTGCTAATGATGATTGACTAACAAAATGAATGAATTTAGCTTTGCCTAAATCCAGAAGCTATAGTTTTAAATAAAGTAGGAATGAAGTATAGCATTAGGAGTATTCCATCCAATATGAAAGTGTCACCCTAAAATATATTTCATTTTTCCTTATGACATCGAGAAAACATATGGATGAATATACATAAAGTAAATTGTGATTATAAATCAGTAAGTGAAGGGTAGAAAAAGTTTATTACAAAAATACCAAACCTTATGAAACCTATCTGGTACATGTAAATAATGTAAAGAGTATTTTGAAAATTTCATACCAAAAATCTATGCTCATGAATCTATAATCTAGAATTAAACTTTTAACAAACTAGTTCATGAAGGGGAGTGTTATAATGTATTCATAAGAAGATATAATCATTAGTTTTTCAACCAATGTTTATGATGGGTTTAGCAAAGAACAATATATGTATAAAAATAAGAAAGCTAGAAAAACTATTAAACAATAGCCAAACTATATATGAGCATAGGAAAGAAGATGAAATGATGATAAGAGAAATTCATAAGACTAAAGAAGTCAACAATGAGAAATCAAGAGCAATGTAGCAACAACAAATAATGAAGAAACCTACTACCTTAAGAGATCCAAAAGGAACCATTAAAAGAACTTAAGAAATGTTAAAAGGCACTAGTACTAATTCTTAAGTTAAGATTTTACAATGTCTAAAACACAATCGTAAGTAGATACTTATGAATCTATAAAATCAAAGATTATTTATGTTCAAATGGAGCTCAGAATACATAAGACATAAGATTTAAAAAATTAAGGAGTGGTGAGAGTCCCCTACACCCTTAGTTACTATAATGTTCAAAAATGGGATGTTAGAAAATTTTTCAAAAACCACATCCTTAGCCCTCATGACAAATGAGCTTGACTATAGAAGCTTACAAGTTTTTGAATAACTAAAATCAAAGACCTTACAAGATATTACATGTGCACTAGAATATTGAAAATCACGAGGTATAAAAATGGAAAAGAAATATTGAATTTGGAGGAAATTTCAATATAAAAACATTAAAATTAATTGAAATTAATGAACTGTAGTCTCAAAATCATGCATAAATTTAGAGAATTTTTCTCATGATGTCCTTGAAGATGAGAAGTTTTGATTTAGAGTCATGATCAACAAAAGTCATGAAAGTGGGTCGTCCCCAAGGCAAGCTCCTACCATAATGTCCTTGTATAAATACTTCTATAGATGTCCATCAACATATTAGAATTTAAATGTGGATCATGCCTTTGTTTCAAACAACACACAACCACCTTTCTTGGGATCCTACACTATACTATACAACACCATTAGACACATAATTGTATGTAACAATGAGGTGAAGAATGGATGAAAAGGAATTGTAGAGATAAGGAAGTGAGTTACCTTACCATGTTCACAATAGGTTTTTGTGTTAATTGTGGTTAAGATTATCATCATACCTATATGTCTAAATTTCAAACCAAGTCCATACCTTTGCTAGTGACATCTCATCACATCATCTTGAACTTACCATCATAGGACCACCACAACCATATAAAAACACTACTACTAAACAAAAGAAAACAAGAAAGCATTTTTGATTAATTAATTACTTAAATGTTAAAGTTTGAGAAAACTTGACCATTGATTAGAGAGATATCTTTAGGCATGGATACCATGTCTTTCGAGTATCATAGCCAATGCTAATCCCATTAGAGGAGTATCTTTAGGCATGCTTAACATGTCTTACTAGTCACATAATGAGACTAGTCTAAGAGACCTTTGAAATTTCTAGAAGTAGCCTACCTTTAGGCATGGGTAACATGTCTTTCTAGTGTTACCCTAGAAATAAGTTTTCTTTTATTAATTAATTAAATGGTAATGATGCTTTCCTTACCAAAGGATTACCTTTACGCATGGGTAACATATCTTTAGAGTGATTTGACAAGGAAATAGCTATTCAAGAACATGCTTTTATAAAAAATTAAAACATGCATAATGACATAAACACATGGAGTAGTATGACCCATAGAGAAAGTGCAAAGAGTTAGCAAGTTTCCTTATTGCCACTTCCTTTTCCATTCCTCAGTCCTTCTCCTTTTCTTGGCGGCATAATGATCATGAGTTAATGTTAGTTTTATGTGAGAAGAACCATATTCCTTTCATGATAAATACTTCTTATTTATAAAAATTGGTGGGATGAGATAAATGATGTGGCTTCATTGCTTTACATAATTATTAACCTAATATCTTGATAACATAAGATAAATACCCAATACATTATATTGATTTTTGCATCATGACTAGAAATATTATTAACAAAAACATAGGAAATATTTTCAAAGACATCAAGTAAATGATTTTTAATAATAAAAAAAAAGAATAAGAAAAATAATAAGAAATGGAAAATGTATTAAGAATGAAAAATTTTGAAGAAATAAAAAAACATTAAAAATTATAAAATTATAAAACAAAAAGTGAAAATGCACTTATTAGTTCTTGATTTAAGATGAAGCATATGGTGTAAGGACACCTCTTCAGATCCCCTTTCCTTTATCCTATAGATGGTTTTTGTTGGTTTTGGAAGGTTTGAAAGATTTGTTGTGGATTAGAGAGATCTCTAGGTTGTATGCAGACTTTGTAGGAGATGTCTTGGATTTAAGGGAGGCTTTTAGACTATGTTAAAGAAGTCTTAGGTGAGATGTCTCAATCTTTAGCTGATATATCCCATAGATTGGGAGACATCCTAGCTAAGATGTACCATATATGAGGGGGACATCTTAGTTACCCTAGAGATGACTCACACCCAAGTGAGATGTCCAATCTACAAGTTAGGGTTGATAATGATACATCTCATGGAGATCATAAATGATTCAAATGAGTGGGAAAGCTTCTAAAATTAACTATTCCAAATTTAAAAACAACTAAAACAATGGAGAAAAAGATAGAAATAGCATGAGATCCTAAAGTTAAATTGGAGAAAGATTTCTAGGTTTCTTGTGTTCTCTTTATCAATAAATATTAATGTATTTCTTCATGAGATATTATGGAAAGAGCTCATGAGAGGTGACTTGATGTATGTGATAAGACTATGAGAGAGCATATTGAGTGAGTGCATGTATGGTTGTAGATCCAAGGTTAATTTTTTTATGTATTGGCCTATGCACTTTTGTTCTTTCTTGTGAGTTAAGATCTTAGTCCTAAGCAATGGGAGAGATTCTTTATTAGGTGATTGTAGAGCCTCATGCTCTATAGCATTGTTTGAAAATGTTTGAGTATTTTGGATATTCTATGGGTTATGGAACCTTATTGTAATATTCTTTTTAATAATTGAATATAGCTCATGATGAGTTATAATTTTGTTAGCCTCAATATCAGATATGCGATATTGGGTACCAAGAAGCAATGCTGGATATCCTATATCATCTCTTCCATGATAGCCTATAAATACAACACTTAGGTGCATGATTAGAACATAGTTTGGTTTTCAAATTTTAGTTACATTTTTCCTAGATTATTAATTTCCCATTCTATTGTCCCTAGTGCATGCATGTAGTGTGATGTTTGTAATTGTACAACATCCTTGTTCGAGTGTGATGTTGATGAGCGACAAGGTACCCCTATGCTCAACCATATGAATACAAGCGTTTCACACACGATCTAATCAAATTCCAAGGACTAAGTTCCTATGCACCTTTGTGGAACAATAACGGGTTGGTTAATTGTTGTCTTCCCAAACTTACTTGTATGTCATGATTGTATGGTTAAGTAAGCTTGAGGCATATGATTTTTATGGCTTCTATGTGTTTTATATCCTGCGCTAGTAAGGAGGGGGAGAGAGATAACTAAGTAACTAAAATAATTTAATTACTCATTAACTAAGTTCTAATTACTCCTAACACTAGTATCAGTTTCCACTTTCCACACACATCCTAAACTAGTGCAACGCTGCTAGGATTACCAAACGCTAATCATCACTAGGGTACCAAGCGCTACACGCATGCTCGAAGTAGTTGTACTGAGTGTATTTAACTAAGAGAGTTGTAAGGTGAGAAATATCATTAATTAACTAGAAAATCATTAAAGAATGATTAACTCTAATTAATCTATTTTGAATGCTGCAAGGTTTATGATAAAGTTCGTCTTTATTACCATACACAAAGTGTGCTCAGGTACACAATGCTCAAATAAAGATCTGTTCACTCTATGACTCCTACTACGGGCATGCAAAAATAATTCTAACTTTGGAGGGAAGAAATGACAAGAATTTGGCGAAGGGACTAACTTTCTAATGTGGAAACCAAGGGTGTCTCCTCTTATTTATAGGCAAGGAGGTAGGTCGCGATATCGGGTATCCGACATCGCATGGTTGATCCGATATCACGAACATGATATCGCAGTTCATCATAACCCCATGACTGAATGAAAACTCATCCTCGAGTTCCTTACAAAATATTGGCAAGGTATGGGATTATTGACTGAATGACCATTGACAGTGGAACGGGGTGACAGACTCAACGTGCCCGGTGAACAGATCAACAATACAATACATAACAACATTAATGTTCATGACCACAAAGGTGAACACTATACATAAATGACATCTAGCCTTATTTGGCAGCTGGAAGAGAAGGAGAGAGATAAAAGAATAATATGTGTTGCTGCCAATGCCAAGATCATGCATTCTGTTGTTTATCCATAGCCATGCCACCAATCTTGCTCCTTTTGTAAACATTACAGTTCTAGTCCATCCTCCAAGCTTAGTCCATTGTTGTATGATCGCCATTTGCACACATAACACAATCACAAATGAGCGAGGGTAGATAAATCACAATGCAATTGATACCTTGCCTTGCCGTAAAGTGCATTCACTGAGTTGTGGTTATGGCGGATACTAATTGTAGATATTTAACATTGGTGACTACCTAAGGTGTAGAGGTTAGGAAAAATTGAAAAATTTGTGCTAGGGCCCCCATGACTAAGAGCAAACCTCCAGTAGCAATAGGATAGAAAAAGATAAGGAATAAGAAAGATGGAGAAAAAGTAACAACAACAATGCCAATAAAATGGATGTCATGGATGGGGATGAAACAAAAAATTATTGATTGCAGGAATTGTTTAAGGAGAAGAAGTTAACAAATGCACCAAAAAGGAATGTCAGTGGGTCCTCCCCAAAGCAGGCTCATGTCCTTGATGCCTTGATAGACCTACAAACCAAAGAGTTCGTAGGCTCTAGGAATGTCATTTGGTAGCAAAAGTTAAAGACTTACCCACAAGAAATTACCAAGGAAAAACAATGCATCAACCAAGATACAAACTAATGATAAAATTGACAATGAGGTGCAAAATGGAAAAAAAAAGGTGGAGGTGAGAGAATGGAATGGAAACCCAAGAACAAGGTTGTGTAAAGTCCCTTGTGTGTTTTATGGTTAATGTGACCGAGTAGAACTCATTCCAAATCCAGGCACACCAAACCACATTCAGTGACCTTGCATCAACACATTTAACCAACCTATCCTCTTAAAGCAATAAGAATGCCTCTAGAAAAAGTCACCACCATTCCAAGGAGAGCGACATGGAGAATCAGGAAACGAGAAGGGCCTTAGTTAGAGGGAACCTTTAGGCATGGGTAACATCTCTTTCTAGTGCCATAACTAGTGTGTGTAGCCCAAGTTCATTATTGTGTCTAAGGGGTGTGCTTTGAATTCTGACTATTTTTTTTTGTGTTTTTTGCACGAGAACCACACCATGCAAAGACTTATTTTTATGTACTCAACTTCCAGAGATTTGATGAATGGTTAGAATGACGTAAAACCCAAGGAAAAAGCATCCAAGAACTCAAGAGAATAGCCAGCACAAATGCATAAAATCCCCTTGAAGTTACACCCTTTTCATCTTTTGAGTCCTTCCTTAGTTTGAGAAATACCCAGCCACCAATTTGTTAATAGTTTTATTAGAGAAAGGGACTGTAAAGTTCCAAGCCAAGGGAGACCATAGGATTTTATGGATGTATGAACAACGTGGACTCATTGCCTATTTAATCAAAAGAACCATACCTTAATATCAACATCATACTTCAAAAGTAAAATCCAAACATTAGCAATCAATATGGTATTATTCATGCCACCATCATGAACACTTATTGGGTGATGAAAAAAATAAAGTAATCACACAAAGAAATGGTAAAAATATGAACGATGGTGCAAAAAAAAATAAGAAAGATTAAAGAATTGTGCAAAACAAAAACGTGTCAAACAAAAATTTAGAAAGAACTGAGGGCCTTCAATGATTAGTAGAGGTGGCCATCTTCCCCATGACTGAGTTGGAAGGAGGAGATCTGAAATAATGAGTAACGTTACTCACCTACAAAGGTAGCATATGTTCTGACTATTCTAAACTCATGGAAAGGTTTTGTTTGTTGTACGTTGACTAACAATCTCTTATCTGGGCCCTTAGGTTTATATATGGTCATGGCCCCTAAAGGAAAATTTGCATAGATAATGTAACGTCCTTCCCATAGTATTTGAAATTTTGTACATTATGACACATGTGTGGGGTTCCAGTAGGAAACCTTATCTCCTGGCCGACACTTAACTTTCCTAATTTTTAGGTCATGCATTTTTTATTAAATGTCTTGTGAAACTCATTAGATGACAAGACAACTAGTTGGTTCTCATCTAGCAAGTTAAGAGTCATCAACCTTTGTTTTTGTGCTAGATCAAGGTCAAGGTTGAGGTCACATGCTGTGGCTAGTGTATGGAGCTCAGTTTGGATAGGGAGTGTTGGAAGTTTTTCATATACTAACTTGTAGGGAGAGTAGCCTATAGAGAGTTTACATGTGGAGCAGTATGCCCAAAGAGCATCATTCAGTTTAGTGCTCCAGTCTTGCCTATACTTGCTAATGATTCTGGTTAGTATCTTAGTAATCTCCTTGTTGGTGACCTCATCTTGACAGTTTTCTTGGGGGTGATATGGTGTAGTCAATTTGTGCTCAACCCTTAAGCATTACATTAACTTCCAAAAAGTGTGCCTATGAAGTGTGTATCGTTGTCTGAGATAAGTGCACATGGCACACCAAACCTGTTGACGACTTGTTGTTGAACAAATCATGCAGCTGTAGATGATGTGCAATCTTTAATGGTAGCTGCTTCAACCCATTTTGTTAAGTAGTCTACGACAACTATGATGTAAGCTTTTCCATTGGACATTGGTGTAATGGGCCCCATGAAATCAATTCCCCAAATGTCGAAGGGTTCTAATGGTTGAATCATTGTTGTAGATCCTCCATTCTAGCAGTTATTCACCCATCATGTTGATAGCGCTCACAAGATTGGACGATTGATGGGTGTCCCAGAACAAGGTAGGTCAATAATACCTTGTAAGAAGGATCTTGATGGTCGTTCGTCTCCCAACATAATGACCCCCACAAGGGCCCTCATGAGTGTCTTGGAGAACTCTCAGTTGATCTCTGTCGGGAACACACCATGAAACCAAGCCATCGGAACATACTTTGTAAAGTTGTCCAATGATCTCCATAAAGTATTTGGCTCTATGAAGAAACTGTTGTTTCTTCTTAAGGTCTAGCTCTTATGGTGTTTGTTGGGTAAGGAGATAGGTAAGAATGCTACTATACCAGTTTGTCTCCATGGGTGATTAGTTATTCACTACATCAGCAAAGAGGAACTCATCAAGGAAGTGATCGAAAATTGGATACTCATCTTCTTTACTATCCCAGCATAACTAAAATAAATGATCAATGACTACATTCTCAATGCCTTTATGATCGATCATCATTAAATCTAACTTTTGTACGATTACCAACCATCATATAATATGGGGGCTTACCATTGGCTTATTCATGAGGAACCAGATTGCACTATGATCTGTATGTATGAATACTTTCTATCCTAATACATAGTATCTAAATTTTTCTAGTGCAAACACTACAGTCATTAATTCTTTTTCTGTAGTAGTGTAGTTAAGTTGTGCAGTAGCGATACTTTTACTTGCACAGTGGGTGTAACAAGGACGTTTTTGATCATCTAACTGTGTAAGTATGGCTCCTAAGGCATTGTTGAACACATTAGTCATGACATGAAATGGTTTGGACCAATCAGGAGCTTGTAGAATGGGTGTTTCTACTAGCTTCTATTTTAGAGTTTGGAAAGCTAGTTCACATTCCTTAGTCCACTTGAAGGATACGTCCTTTTTCATTAACTCTACCAATGGTTTGCAAATCCTTGAAAAATTCTCTATGAATCTCCTATAGTAGACAGTATGTCCAAGGAATGACCGAATGTCTTTGATAGTTTTTGATTGATGGGTAATTCCTTGGATGACTTTGATTTTCTCAAGGTCTACCTCTATCCCTACATGTGACATTTTTTCCCCAAGTACTACGCCTTCTTGGACCATCAAATGGCTTTTTTTCCAGTTAAGCCTCAAATTAGTTTTTACACATCTTTTTAGCACTTGCTCTAATCGTTCCAAGGCTTGATCAAAGCTTGCTCTGTAAGTGGAGAAGTCCTCCATAAAGACTTCCACACCATTTCCTATCTACTTCTGGAATATGCTTAGAACTAAGCATTAAAACGTTACAGGGGCATTACACAAGCCAAATGACATTTATTTGTATGAAAATGTTCCCCAAGAAATAGTGAACATAGTTTTGGCTTGGTCTTCTAAGGCTATTTGTATTTGGTTGTCTCCACTATATCCATCTAGAAAACTACAATAGTGATGCCTTGCAATTGTGTCTAAGACTTGGTCAACAAATGGCAATGGAAAGTGATCCTTGAATGTTACCATGTTTAGTAGCCTAAAATCTATGCACACCCTCCATTTGCCTCCCTTTTTAGACACGATTACTAAGGGGATAACCCATTCGCTATCAGTGATGGGGTATATGAACCCAGCCTTTAGAAGTTGTTCAATTTCTTCTTTTACTACTTGCTTCAACTTTGGGTTCAATCGTCTCTGTGGTTGTTTTCGAGGCTTCATGGAGGAGTTAGTGTAAATCCTATGTTGGCATATCTTAGGATCTATTCCAGTTAATTTTGGATATGACCAAGCAAAGGCTTTTGACCACTTGTTTATTACATTTAGCAGACTCTCTTCTTGTTATGGAGCAAGTCTTGTGTTGATGATTACCAGTTTTCCATTCTTAAGGAACGTGTATTCCATACTGGTGAAAATTGGTTTTAGCTCTAGGGGCTCTTGTTTAAATTTCTTAGCAATTTCCAACTTCCCCCAGTTGGTGTTTTTTAAGTTAGGATTGGGAAGTTGGCAATGGACTTGCTCTAATGCATCTATGCTATCTATGTAAGCGCAAGTCAAACCCTTAGTTAGTTCCATGCATATAAGCAAGCTACTTTCTTAATCAGTTGTCAGCCATTGGGTGTCCTCTTGTCATGTGGCTACTGCATATAGGCACCTTTGTATATTGATCACTTGTGCACACTAATTGCATGCAAGCAATGTTCAACTTTGCACAATCGACGATCTCTGCACGCAATTACACCCTGTGTCGTTGTATGCGATGCATGGAACCTTCTTTTTCTTGATCTTTCTGAAAGTATTTTTCATAGATATTTCTAAGGAAAGATCAAGGATTCCTAGGCACGCATCAATAGTGCTTAGCCATGTCCTTCTCATTATAATTGGGAAGTTCCCCTTACTGTTGTTCACTTGAATCACCAGGAAGTTAGCTGGATACGACCATCCACAGATAGTGGTAATAATGTCCTCCACTAATCCCAAGAGAATAGTGATGGACTAGTCAGCCAACTCTAAACAGACGTTGCTCTTTTTTAATGGAGGTAGGTTCTAGGCCTTATACATTTCTTGGGATATTAGGTTGACACTGGAACCTAAATCCAAAAGAGCTTTACATGGCTCATTCCCAGCAATGTGTAGATATATTAAGGGGCTCCTAGGATTAGAGAATTTCTTGGGAAGGTGGTTAGCTTTAATCCAATCAGTAATGGCATGTGTTAACATGAACGTATGTGTTGAATGCAGTGTTAAGTTCAAAGGGGGCTCTGAAGCTTTATTTGATATGGAGGTGTCCAAAAACTTAGCCACTTGGGGTTGCAAAGGCTTGGTTGGACTATTGGTTCTAAAGAAATGTCTTTTCTTCATACAGTTGTTAGAACCAACAATAGGTTGAGGATTAATAGCCCTTGTGGCATTACGTTGTTATGGCTACGTAGGGAGTTCACCTTGCATTGCTGAAGTACGTGGTAATGGAGCTATTGGTGGGAGAGATGCGACTGGATTTGAAGGATGGTACACTTGTGGAATATCACCCCTATGAGAGGGAGTCCTATAATACTCACGGGCTTGATAGTGATGTTGGAGAGTAACGTGACCAACAGAGTCACTTGGAGAGATTGGATGTTGCACGTAGTATCCATACGGGTCAGGTTACCGGTAAGGATATTGTTGCCTTGGTGGTGGCATTCCCCATGATTGGATGTTGCCACTGTTGATGTTGCTCAATTGGATGTGGTGGAGCTCCACTTGGATAATACATTAAAGGTTGGTGTAACTGCCTTGGGTTACCTTGGGGATAAGGTAACCGTCAAGATGTTTGCCATTTGTTTAAACATGGATTAAGTGCATACACCCTAGACTCCTGTAGATGTGAGATCATAGGGAAACATCCCTTAGGATGGTCGTATTAACATATCTTGCATCCACTATCATCATCTGTATCCAATTCCACCACCTCTTCAATAATAGCAACTTTACCCTTACCCTTGTTACGTGCATTTTCTTCTTCTCTCTTTTTTCTTTTATCACAATCACTACCTTGCTCTCTAGACTCCTCTACTACTTTGAGAATAGCTTCAAACCTACTATCCAAGGAGTCCCACATTTGGTCTACCTTTGCTGATACTTTTAATGCTAACTTTTAGATAGGCAAGGTTTTCTTATTCACCATCTCTTCGAGTAGTGACTCTTCCTCATCCTCACAGAATCTTACTCCCTTCTTTCGAAGGAAAGGCACTCGGTTATATTCTTCTGCACTCTCTCTCTTTCATAGCTCACTTTCTTCCTTAGCAACTTGCTCCAGTAGTTTATGAATTTGATGGGACCTAAGCTCAAATAACCTTCCTTGGGCATAAGTCCCAAGGATTCTTCTCGTTTCTTGCCTAAGCCCATCTACGAGATGGCGTAGTTGATCCCACTACGAATAACCATAGCCAGGACAACGATGTAATAGTGCATAATAATAGCCCATGGTAGCATCCAAGGGTTCATGACTTCCTTGTTTCCATCCTTGGATTTGCTTTTGCAAGTTAGACACCCGGGAGTACATTTGGTACTTATGGTTGAATAATTCTAACATAGTACTCAACCTACGAATGGATTTCGATTCTAAAGACTGGTACCAGCTTTCAACTTCTTTTCTTAGTATCCATGGGAACAACTTAAGTTTTTTCCACTCATTTTCTATGTTTTGTAAGGCACACACATCGTGAAATGCTTGTAAGTGATTTTGAGGATCAGCGTTATATCCCCCTTCAAATCGTGGGATGTTATTCATGTCTAACCTCTTGATCCTACTATCTTTTTGGTGCCTTGTTGGAACTCTCACGGCCTTAGTTATGTCTAGCATGCTTTAGGTAGAAGGTAGGGGTTCATCATGATCATCTTATTCATGGCATCTATGGTGCCTACGTTGTTCCCTACTCTCCCTTCTTCTATGTCATGATTCCCTAGAGTGCCCTCGTCCTGTATCTTGGTTGTTTCGTCTGTAACTTCCACTTTGTTTGCCCTTATCCTCATGATATGTTTCTCTATGGCTATGTTTGGACACTAAAGGAAAGGGTGAAGGAGATGATGAAGATGAAGAAGAAGGAGAACCACCATCATGACGGTGCCTACTACCTTCTCTTCGGTGGTCTCTACCTTGATCGCAATTGCAACCAAAATACCCACCTTTATCATGTGTCCTTGTTCCTTTTTCGAACACTTTGTATCCATTAGTATTAGCACCTGGGCTGTGAACAATAGAATGAAGGTTCTGATACACAACCCCTTGGCCAAAGTCAAGGGAAGGAACATCGTTATGTGGGTGACTACCTAAGGCAGGTTCATCACCCTCAATTTCGCATAAAACGTGGGGGGCATCCTTGGACCATTTTCCCTTCAAATACTTATGATGTCTCTCCTGTTGCAAATCCCTTTAACATTGCACCTCCGTGGGATGATAGTCTCTCGAATCATAGTCCTACACAATGTATTTTGCATGTAAGTGTTGCATGCCTATTCATGTGAGAGCACAAAGAAGCATACTTGGGACTGAATGGTCAAGAGGTAACACTATGTTACTTTCCTAGTCATGCCAATGCAACTATTCATCTTGGTGGAGAATAAAGGTGAAGTCAGGGACATATTCATTGGGATGAATATATACCACACGAAATTGTTGAGGGATTGGTGGATCAACGTCATGTGTATCCTATCGCCAATTTCTTCTTATGTTAGTCCTAGGTGGTGAAGTGCTTCTGTGCGAAGAAGAAGACATCTTGTCTTGTTTAGTATGCATTGTACTATTATCTTTCCTTAACCAACCCTAAGGGTTCATTTCAATGATGTGAATGCTTTCCTAAGTTCTACTTAGCACACAAATAACTAAGTCCCCAGCAATGGCGCCAATGATGAGCGATGAGGTACCCCTATGCTCAACCATACGAATACGAGCGTTTCAAGCATGATCTAGTCAAATTACAAGGACTAAGTACCTATGTACCTTTTTTAAATAATAATGGGTTGGTTAATCATTATCTGTTCAAACTTACTTGTATGTCATGGTTGTATGGTTAAGTAAGCTTGAGGCATATGATTTTTATGGCTTTTATGTGTTTTATATCCTGCACTAGTAAGGAGGGGGAGAGAGATAACTAAGTAACTAATCTAATTTAATTACTCATTAACTAAGTTCTAATTACTCCTAACACTAGTATCCTTTCCCACTTGCCACACACATCCTGAACCAGTGCAACGCTGCTAGGATTACCAAACGCTAATCGTCACTAGGTTACCAAGCACTACATGCATGCTCAAAGTGGTCGTACTGAGTATATTTAACAAAGAGAGTTGTAAGGTGAGAGAGATCATTAATTAACTAGGAAAGCATTAAATAATGATTAATGCTAATTAATATATTTTGAATGCTGCAAGGTTTATCATAAAGTTCATCTTTATTGTTATACACAAAGTGTGCTTAGGTACACAATGCTCGAATAAAGAGCTGTTCACTCTATGACTCCTACTGCGGGCACGCAGAAATAATTCTAACTCTGGAGGGAATAAATGACAAGAGTTTAGGTAAGGGACTAACTTTGTAATGTGGAAACCAAGGGTGGCGCCTCTTATTTATAGGCAAGGAAGCAGGCCATGATATCGGCTATCCGACATTGCATGGTTGATCCAATATCACGAACGCGATATCACAGTTCATCAGATGTACTTGGACACATTACATGAGATTACTTCCATCATTATAACATCTACTTAGATTTAGCATTGCTTTCAATCATTTAATTATTTAATTATTTATTGTGTTCCCTAGTTAATGTTTCCATTTTTCACTCTTTGTGATTCTTGTCATTAAGTAGAATGAGTGCGACTAACCATGAGCACTTAAGTGTAATTACTTGGTAACCCAGCAATGTATCATTTGGAAAGCCAGTGACATACGCTTGGAAATCCTAGTGGTAGTTACACAAAGGCCAAGGTGTGTATGGATGATTAGGACTAGATACTCATCACATGTAGGCTAGTGTAGATTTTACTTTCCACTGCTTATTAGCTTAATTAATTTATCTCTTTATTTTCATTTAGAGAAGCTAGGATTAGGAAACATCAATCACATGTCTCACTAATCAAAGCATAATGATTTAGATGCACAATTAGTCCCATCCATGAAACTCGATTAAATCATGCATGAATCCTTGTGATTTCTATGGTTGGACGTAGGTGTACCCTGCCACTTATCATTGGCACCATTNGAACTAACGAGATATATAGTGAAGAAAATTGGAGCAACCAACCTTAAGCAAGGGTTTCATATATTCATGACCATCATGATGACACTCAAGGACTACGTTCACCTAAGATAGAAAACCCTAGAGGAGATGAAGTAAGTCCTAGACCAAGGGAGGCCTTAAGGCCTAAGACCTCCTCAAAACTTAGAAGGGATAAATCAAGGGACCCTAGGAAACACCATAAAAGCAATGGTAATCCTTCTAATTCCTAATCTTCCTCTCCTCCATCAATGTCTAGTTGTGATAAAGGTGAATGTAGATATAGAGACCAAGCTCATCATTTGCGTAAAAATCGAAACCACGGGAGAAATCAAAAATGTCAAAATAAACATAGAAAAATCATCACAATGAACTTGATAGAAATAGAAATTTTCATCACAACATATCTAATGGTAATGAACCCTTGTTGACCACTAAGAGCCTAATGTAGATCATAGAGGTAGTTAATATATCTCACAAGCATTGCAAAGTGAGTTGCCTACCTAGGCTTGATATGAATAATATTCCTAAATTTATAGGAGGCTACGATTTGGATCCACAACATCATTTACAAACCTTCCATGATGTCTACAACATTGAAAGTGGCTGGAAGAAGCTTAAGCTCTTTCCTAGGACACTAATTGATAGAGCTGTAGTGTCGTATAGATTGTTGAAACCAAATTCAATTTGAGAGTGGGCCATAATGTTGGAACTCTTCAATGAGAAATATCAAACCTATGCAAGGGTGTCCAACCTGAGGAGATAGATCCAAGGATGGAAATAGGAACAACATGAACCCTTGAACATGGCCTTACATAGATATTATTCCCTACTAAATAAATTCCTAGGCTATGGTTTCTCTAAGGAAAGGTAACTTTTCCACATCATAGATTGGCTTTGTAATGAAATAAGGGAGATCCTTGGGATCTATGCCCAAGGTCAATTATACAAGCTATGAACCCATCAAGTTCGAGAGCTAATCAAGCATGTGGCAAAAAAAGAAGGAGAGATATGAAAATGGGGGAATGTTGAGAGAAATCATTAGGACCCAACTCTTCAAATGAAAAGGTCCATATCTATGATAAGGAGAAAGATGCAGCTCTTGATAAGCTGATTCTGCAATAAACCTTTTTGATGCAAAAGTCTATTGATGAACTTGAAGCAAAGTTTAATAGGATGTCAAAGTGGGTATATGAAAAATTTACAAATTTAGTAGAAATTGTTGAGGAGAAGGTCATGCAAAACGAATTAGGCAATCACAGTAAATAAAGAAAGAAGGACCAAGAAATAGCTATGACACTTTTTGGCAAATAGGGAAAATGGCTAAAGAAAGTGATACTATAAACTCAACCACAAATGAAGATAATGGATGTGACATTGTCATATATGACCTTTTGAAGGGTCATTGCCCAATCTTGTTTCATCTACATGAGTATTGGGTAGGTGCCTTAAATCTAAAGTTTGTATAGAAGAACATGCCCAAGAGATTTCCTTTTCCACATGGTAATAAAAGCCCATTCCACAACCAATCATACTATCCTAGGGGGGCTTATTACTAGCCTCAATACTATCATCAACCATAGTGGCAACAACCATAGTCATGGGGGAGGCCACCACCAAACTAGCCCCATCTTTCCTATCAACCAGAACTGCACAGATATTATATTCACCATCCTATTTCTTGAACTAGTTCTATGTCCTCTACTTCAAATCACCACTATCACTCTCTCAAGTACCATCAACCCATGACATGTCTTGAAGGATCACCACCTCGTGCCTCCTGCCATCCATCCTACCCTTAATATTCTCATACTCCACCCAGTCACACATCACCACTAGCAACACAGGAAGGTTTGGCACCACAACATCAACAAATGAATGCCACTTATGCTACAAATGTGCATAGAAATGTTGATGCCAGTAGGTTCCCACCACAAACACAAAAATGTCTATTCTTTAGGAAAGGCCATAAGGGGAAGCAAAACATTCATGGATTGACCACATCATCTAAACTAGGATAATGCCAATATGGTGCAACACCTTCCTTGTCATCACCACTATCCTTTGATATTACACATGGGCCACATCCATTCTTGCTTCAATTCCAAACCAAAGCAATGTATCTAGTAATGTGGGGAGACAAATGAATTCATGCATACCATATTATAATCAAGGGTGCAATCATGGGCCAAACATCTACAATGTTAACACACCTCATACCTTGATTCACTAGACATTTACTAATCAAGTTTGTGAACAATAATTTATCTACACAACCATCACTAAACCAAGAAACACCCAGTGGCTTGAGAATGAAAGGTTACCAATATTTTAGACATGCAAGGATCCTGCCTACCCACTTATTGATTCTTACAANATAGCCAAATGTTTAGTCATCGGGGAATCCCCCCATTTTAACACTTAGAATTAATAAGTGTTTTTCATGTTTTTATTTTTCAATTTTTTTGTTTTGTTTTAAAATATTTATCATTTTCTTATTTCTTGAGACAATTTTTCCTACTCTTTTTAACTCTTTCCATTTTTTATTTACATTTTCTTTGTTAGGTAATCTTACTTGTGAATAAAACAATCATGTAGCCCATGGAGGTGAGCTTTTCTCTATTTTATCAAGCCATGAAAGACTGATTATTTAGATAGTGAGCCACACCATACATCCACTCATTTCATCAATAAGCGAGGTTCTTGCCTATGGTCATAATGATATTCTTCTCCATCATCAAAACTAATAGTAAATTCATAATCATTGTGGCTAGATGTGAAAGTGAAGAACCAAGGGAAAAGTGAAGGGGGTGACATCAAGGGGATTTGTAGATTCTCTTTGGCTAGTTATGTATGTTCTATCATTTTGCTTCAGTTGTAATTATATCCTTGTAGATCTAACAAAAAATTAGAGTAACGGTCACATAAAAAGGTATTGAATAAATTTATGAGGGTTCCACTAGAAAGACATGTACCCATGCCTGAAGGTTGGTGGCTTCTCAAACTTACAATAAAAAAACATGCCATCACTAAACTCCTCCCTTAGAGACAACGCCAACTAATGTTGCTCCTTGCAACTATGATAATTTTATGGTTGTCAACCACAGTGATGATAATGCAATGTCACTAAAATGTAGTTTGGACTTGGTTTGAACCTTAGAAAGAAGGTCTAATGGCTATTTAACCATTAATAACACATAAGAATTCATTATACCTATGGTTAGACACCTCACATCCTGATTTCTACAGTCCTCTCTACTGTCCACCTCATCTCCCTGTTTGTGTGATCTTGCATGTGGTTTTGTGTCACATAGAGGTATTTCCTCAAATTGGTGGTTTTTACATATGTGTTTGTTTCATAGGTATGTGTTGCACTCAATCCCTTTAGTGCCTATAGACATTTTTACATGTAGTTACACAAGGGCATTATGGGCTAGAGCCTACTTTGAGGAGGATCCACTTGTGTAATCATTGTAACTTATACCTATTCAATACAACCACATCATTCTTTATCTTCAAAGTGCATAATTGTTAAATTTCATGCTTTTCCTTATTATGTAATTAATCTATTTCATAACATCAGTATAATACCCATTTTCTTGCATCTTCCAAAGCTTTCAACGTCAACAACTCCATCTTCTACCACTTTGGTGCCTTCAGAAGATTCCCTACTTACCCTAGAGATATGGACCTAACCTAAAACCTTCCAACCAATCCTATAGCTTCATTTTCCATGCTCAGTACCCTCAATTAATTCACTTTCATGGATCACAATCTCGACTACCCAATATAAAGTTGGCCTCGACGTCGGATACCTGATATTGGGTACCCAATATTGGGTCACAAAAAACCATATATATGATCCCTACAGTGCTCAAATGTCATTCTCATCATTTGTAGCTACGGGATTTTTTAAAATTTTCTTTTACTACTCAGCGCTTTACGCAATCAACTTCCACTTGCAATATCTTGCTTGATACTACTATGATTCTCATACTATTCAAACCTATTTGAACTTGGAGTGTTCAAGTTAGTCATGGAGGGTGCCTAAGTGGAGAACTTGTGCCAATGTTTCAAAATTTTCTATCACCTGAAATATATTACAAGGGTAAGAAGGTTAAAAATCTCAAGTGTTATAATGAAAAATTAATCATATTAATGCTAGAAACCTTAATTTTTCCACCCAAGGAGCCATAACCTTACCAATACACCATACATAAACAAAAAGGAACCAATCGTGAAGGTCCATAAATAAGATAAATACTTTTTGGAAATTTTTCTAACTTTGCAATCATATGAACTAAAAACCTTAATGGAACCAAGGTCATGACTAAGGTATAAAATTAGTAACAATAAATAAAAACACCTTAGTAATATCTTATCTTTGATTGATTATAGATGGTCCCAAAAAGAGGAGATCAAGCAAGACATTCGCATGGAGCATTTAAATACCCAAGGGGTGGCAGGGACCAACAAGGCAAGCATGCAAAGCATGAAGAATAGGAAGCCTAATCATTTGGTATTCATCAAGAGGCTCTTGTCATAGGATAGTCAGTCCAAGGAGAGGCTATAGTACAACTAGCCCCCATGCACGGACAACACCTCATCTTGTTCCCAAAATGCCTTGAGGCCATTCAAGAAAAATCCATGTTGACCGTGGTCATCATGGAGATGAACTTCGGCCTGTTTATGACATTTTCTCCAAAGGCAGTTCGGATGCAACTTCAAGTGTCACCTCTATGGCCCATCCTTTCAGATAGTAGTGAATGGTACCTTGTTGAAACGTACCAATTCTAGCACAACAAAGAAGAATGTACCACTATCAACATTTGTGAAGTCATTGTGTTATTCTCGGTTAAAGTAATTGCCAAAGCTCTTAATCTACCAAATGAGGGGGCTAAGTTAGACCATCTGTCCACAAGGTTTGACTTTAACACTAGGAAGCTATGGCTGAATCAGGCATACAACAAGGATGACAAAACATATAATGAATTGACTCTGAAAAAGAGGACCTATTTTAAGATAGGGACATATTATCTCTTTCCCACCAAGGCACTTAATAAAATCTCCACATACGTAGCCAAGGGAAGTGCCATACTAATGGGTAAATACATGGCAATCCTCTCCTAATTATATTGTATAGAAATTCAAAGGTAGTTTAAAGAGAAGAAGGCAAGTAAGCCAACACTTCCGTTCCCTTGCCTAATTCAAAAGTTATGCAAAAATGTTGAAATCATAGGCTACATGAATGACATTCCTAGAAAGGATCAGAATGCCTTCTTCACTAAATTACTTAAACCGGTAGCCCCAAGAAAAGACCTTAATGAGGAGAAAAACTAGAGAATGAGGTAGAACCAAAAAAAGAAGTAGAACAAGAGCCTAAACAACATTGTGAGACATAAGCTCCACCACCTCCACCACAAGACTACAAGCTAGCAATGAACTACTTGCAAAAAATTGCTAAAATGCTTAGTTGGGGGAGCAAAGAGGAATCAAGCCTCTTCAAAGTCCTAGAAGAGGTGCAACCTAATGTTTCGATTGATTCGACAAGAGGATAGATGTCACTACAATCAAGAGGAGAATCCTAGTGGTCAAGAAAAATCTCTGGTAATGCCACATCATTCCAAGTGATGCATGAAATAGGAGAAGGTGTCATAGTCATGGTCATATAGCATCAGGATGCAGCAAGTGTAGCAGAAGTAATAATGGATCACATCAAGGCATCATTCAATGTGCTTATTATGCCCTCAATAGATTTTAATGGGATTAGAGATGCACAAATGCTCACTGGGACTTTGATAACTCTTGTAGCACATGAGGATGTATTGGATCGACTACTGCAGATAAGATAAGTGATGACTAGCTTCTTTGACATCCCCAATGATGTCACTGTAGCACAATCAAACTACATCGTCACTAAAGGGAAGCTAGTCATGGCTAAGACTAGGGTGGATCATAAGGAAGTAGAAGTGCACTGTTTGCAATAGGAACTGGCCACCCTGAGAGCTAAAAAATGGGATCTTGCCCAGTTCATCGCACCTGACCATGTAGATCAATTTAGAATAGAGCTGTTGGAAAAATTGGTCAAAGAGAACAAAGCCACTGAGCAACAAAAGGAGAAGGTGATCTAAAATGCCTCTACTATAGAAGTGCAAACTTATGCTCATAAAAAGGCATTGACCATCATCTAAGAAGAGAATAAATAGCTTACTACCAAAAATTCAAGGTTGACCACCATAGAGAAACAAAAGAATGTTCTAAAAGATAGTGTCCATTAGTTGAGAGAACAACTAATGAGGGTCAACCAAGTTATTAGCAAATTAACCAGAGAAAATAGAACCCTATCAATGGAGGTGGTCTACACCATCCAACAAAAGTCTATAATCAAAATAAGTGCATGGCAAAATGAGGTCAAGAAGCATGAGAAGTTGAAAGAACACATCCAGGACCAAGTAAGCATGTACAAGAAAATCAACAAAAAGGAAATCTAGATGGCCAAAGCCTACATTGGATTCATGTCAATGCAAAATCCTGACTAGCAACCCATCATGGATAGTTATGCCTTGGTCTAGCAAGCAAAAGTGAAGAATAAAGACCTGCAAATTAAGGATTTGAAGGAATACATGGCATTGGCTAACCTTAGATATGCCAACCTTGCCATGTTAACAATAGGTTGGTCAAGAAATGAATTAGAGAAGTAGGTAGCGACCACCTACCCATTATATGAGAAAGAGTTTGTGGATAGAAAAGCCACCTTATAGAAACTTCATGTAGCAAACTTAGAACTTGAGGTGATCAAAAGTTGCTACCATAGACATAAGGATGTTGCCTTAGACTTAGCTTGAAGACTAACAAATCACCATGAGTTGAAAGAAAAGGCTAGGGCCTTTAAGGAACAATGGTAGTTTGTGGCCTAGTATGTGAAGGCCAACAAAATGTTTCTACAACTACCAATCCCTTGGGATGTACCAGTGCTAGCAAATATTAACTCAATAGCTTGGATGGTACACAACCCAAGGACAGAAGAGGAGAAGTTGCAAGTACTACTCAATCGCTACAAATTTCGAAAGCCTAGCGACAAAGGGAAGCAATTGATGGAGGAGCCATTACCTCTAAGAATCACATGCATTTCTCATTATTGTGTCTTGTAATGTTGTGTCCACATTTTTGTAAAAATAACATTGCATCATGTAAGAGTCCATTTGTTTATTAGATTCTTTGAGTTAGTCAATAATTTCATACCTGCCCAATATTTTGTAAAGAACTTGTTCCTCATTTTGTTTAACTCAAGGATGAGTTTTCATTCAGTAATGAAGATATGATGAGTTATAATTTTGTTATCCCTAATATTGGAGCCTCAATATTGAATATGCGATATTGGGTCCTAAGAACTGATGCCAAATATCTGATATCATCTATTCTAAGATACCCTATAAATACAAGATTTAGGTGCATGGTTGGGACATAATTTAGTTTTTAGATTTCAATTAACTTTTTCCTAGATTCTTCATTTCCCATTCTATTGTCCCTAGTGCATGTCTGTAGTGTGATGTTTGTAATTATATAGCATCCTTATTCGAGTGTGACATACTTCAACATATTACATGACCAAAAATAAAGATTGAGATTACTTCCATCATTACAGCATCCACTTAGATTTATCATTTCTTTCAATCATTTAACTATTTAATTATTTACTATGTTCCCTAGTTAATGTTTCCATTTGTCACTCTTTACGATTTCTATCATTAAGCGGAATGAGTGCGAGTAATCATGAGAAATTAAGTGTAATTACTTGGTAACCCAGTAGTGTATCGTTTAGAAAGCCATTGACGTACGCTTAGTAATCCCAGTGATAGCTACATAAAGTCCAAGGTGTGTACAAATGGTTAGGGTCAGATACTCATCGCATGTAGGCTAGTGTAGATTTTACTTTCCACTATTTATTAGCTTAATTAATTTATCTCTTTATTTTCATTAGGAGTAGCTTAGGATTTGGAAACACCAATCACATGCCTCACTTCAGACTAAACCATACGTGACAAAGCTACCACTAGTCCGAGTGGGAAGACAGTGAACTACAATTAAAGCATAACGATTTAGATGCACAACTAGTTCCATCCACGGAATTCAATTAGATCATGTGTGAACGCTTATGATTCGTATGGTTGGGCATAGGGATACCTCGTCACTTATCAACTAATTTTCTCATTTTCTAGTATATTGGTTTATATCTTTGTAATATTTGGATTTATTGGATTTGTAGGCTATTTTCTATTGTATAGAGCTTGCTTTAGAGTTATTAGTACTAGATATTTGTCAAATTCAAATAGAGACATGGAGAGCATGAGGTCTGCCTTTTAATTGATGGTTACTCAATTAGATGAGATCAATGTCTAGGTATATAGAAATGTAGGTCCTATTCATATCTAGATATATAGAGGTTATGATCATTCATACTTGAATGATGATGAAGATGTTTCACAACCTAGTGGAGATCGAGTGGATGATGAGAAAGGAAAATCTAGATATGGAAGTGTAGGAATCCATGATATGGATTCTAATGGAAGGGAATCCTATTCCTCATATGAGAATTCCAAGAGCTTCAACTGTGGTAACTACTTCTTCTCTTGGCAAGCTTGATAAGGAGGTTGAGACAAGGCTTGCTAGAGCATTTTGGAATGTTGTAAGACTCCTATATATTGAGTTGAAGACTTTTAATAGTGTAGATGATACCAAAGCTTTTTCAAGTTAGCTAAAGGAACTTGCCAAGAACTTTGATTTGGAAGAGGTACCTAATCATTT
Source organism: Gnetum montanum (assembly GCA_015680685.1). Classification (NCBI taxonomy): domain Eukaryota; kingdom Viridiplantae; phylum Streptophyta; class Gnetopsida; order Gnetales; family Gnetaceae; genus Gnetum; species Gnetum montanum. The sequence continues at coordinate 195,558 of MNCI01020473.1, read as the reverse complement.
AAGGGTATCAATTATTGAATCCAGTTTAAAAGGCATGACTTCTACTTGCTAGGAAAAAGTGTCCCTAGCTTATGAAATACAAAATAAACAACCCATTAGATATTGAAATATGATGAAATATAGGTTGAGGAGAAAATTTAAATAGTCTCATTAAAGACAAGAGAGCATTATGTAGTTGAAATTATTAAGGTAAGGTGATAAAGATATTGAAGAGTTTTATATTAAATTTTGTGATGTATTGCATCAAGATAAAGTAAATTGTGAGGAGTATAAATAGGATTCAACCATTGTAAGAGGTCTCAAAATGACATATCAATAGGAGTTGTCATTCTATGAGGCATAAACTCTTGATGAGGCTTATGAGTTGGCCCTTAAGGCTAAAAAGAAGCTAAGTGGATTTAAAAATAAAAGAAAATAAGCTTCCAAGAGGAAGGATAAAGAATCCAAATCAAAGAAGAGATCCAAGTATAAATATAAAGATAAATATGACAACCATGACAAGAAGATAGAGAAGGATGATGAGAAGGACAAAGCTAAGAAGGACCAAGGCAAAGGAAGCAAGGGTCAAGCTAGCAACTCATCAAAGATTTAGTGCTTTAAGTGTATAGATTGAGGACATAAATAATGGGAATCTTTACTTCAGAAGATGGCCAAGGGAAAAAGATGTACAAACCATGGAATAGAGGAGACATTAAGCCAAGCTCTTTAGAGGGTAATCCTAATGCTCCCAAAATAGTGATATCTCATGGTACACCCAGTAGTAATATCACTTCATACACTTAGTAGCATGTCACTTGGTAACTCTAGTAACAATTACACAAAATCAAGACATTTACGATAAGTTGAAATTGGATGCTCATCGCTCTAAGATAGTGATGAGTGGCAAGGTACCCCTACACTCAACCATACGAAACAAGCATCACACACGCGATCCGGTCGAACTCCGCAGACGTACTAGTTGTGGCACCTAGACAGTTATCCTTAGGTCGTAGTTTGCTGTCTTCCCACCTGGACTAGTATTATATTTTTCATGTATGGTTTAGTCCAGATGAGGTGTATGATGTGTTCCTAATCTATGCTACTCCTGAAGGCAGTGGAAAATAATATTAACTAAGCTAAGCTAAGAGGAAAAGGGTCTAATCTAGCCTAAGTGCGACGAGCAACTGATTCCTTGATCAACCGTACACATCTTGGACCTCATGCATGACTACCACTGGGATTACCAAGCGTAGATCCTAGGTACGCCACTAGGATTACCAAGCGTAGATCCCAGATACACCACTAGGTTACCAATCGTAGATCCTAGATACACCATTGGGCTACCAAGTAGTCACACTTAAATGCTCGTAATCAAGTCGTACTCGTTCCGTGTTCTAGGAGTTTAAGGGTGAGAGAGAGAGAACAGTAAATAACATTAAAGAAATAAACAAATAAATAAATGACAAAGTGAATGTTGCAATGATGAAGTAATCTTGATCTTTATTGCCGGTCATGTGCATGTCCAAGTACGACACACTCGAATAAAGACACCGTACAATTACATTCACCACACTGCGGGAAGACACGGGAAAAAAAATCTAACTCTGGAGGGATCAAACTGCCAAAGCTTTGCTACTTCTAACTAGGATCCCAAAACAAGGGAGGGTCGCGTCTTATTTATAGATATGGCGGTAGATTGCAATATCACGTACGCGATATCATAGGGAAGACACGATATCGCGTACGTGATATCGCGGGGGATGCGATATCACAGCCTATGTGAATCGCATCTCATCATACCCCCACGACTGAATAAAAACTCATCCTCAAGTTACAAGGAGAACAAGCTTTCTTGATTACACAGTGGATAGGTATGGGATTATTAACTAGAAAAATAAAAAATGAAATGATGCCGCAGTGTGGGAAGATACAACACAGAGAAAAAATACTACAACTACAAAAATGTGGAACTAATATAGTTCCTAGTGGCAGTGGCTCCTCCATGGGTGCTTTCCCTTTGTCTTATGCTCCATAATTTGAAACTTGATTGCGTTGAAAAATGGCCTGGAGCTTCTCCTCTTCAGTCCGAGGATCTTATGCTGTCCATGCTAATGTTCCGATGTTTGACAGAGTCGGCACCTTCCACGAACAGGGTAGTTGTGGAAACATCTGATTAGCTTTGACATACCATGCCGTGAACACCCATCGTTCCTCTTCATAGGCTCTGGCTTTGTCTTTGTATTCATGAAGCTATGTTAGCCGACGAGCCAAGTCGGTTGCAACATCTTTCTGTCCCTGGTAGCTTTCTTTTACCACCACAAGTTCAGAATTTGTGACATCTAGTTTCTCAGCCAACTTCTTGCGCTCTGCAAATTCTGCTTCATATTTGATATGGGTGACCTGCTACTCAAGCTCTGACCTCAGGCATCCTGTTATTAACATGGCCAAGTTGGCATATCTAAGGTTTACCATCTCCATGTATTCGGTCAAGTCTTGGATCTGCAGGTCCCGGTTCTTAACTTCCACTTAATGGGTGAAGGCATAAGTGTCCAATATGGCCCTCCAATCAGTGTGCTGAGCACTGAGGTTGTTGATTTGAGCCTTGGCCATATGGATCTCCTTCTCCAAGATTTGTTTGTGCATCCCTACCTGATCACGGAAATGCTCCTTCAGCTTCTCGTGTTGTTTAGCCTCATTCTGCCATGCGCTTATCTCAATGGTTGATTTCTGGCGAATAGCGCGTACCTCCTCCATTAAGAGGGTTTGATTTTCTCTGACTAAATGGCTTACATCTCGATTGACTTGATTGAACTGTTCTCGTAACTGATGAAAGTGTTCATCGAGAACATTCTTTTGTTTCTCCACAGAAGTCAACTGAAGGTTATCTGCAACCAACTGCTTATTCTCTTCTTCTAAGGCCTTGAGTGCCTTAAGATGTGCATGAGTTTGTACTTGTGCTATGGAGGAATCCCAAGTGGTTATCTCCTTTTCTTCTGCCACCTTCTTATTTTCTGCAATTAGCTTTGTTAATTGCTTGATTCTGAAATTTTCCAGCTGGTCTGTGGGAACAAATTACAAAGGATGCCCCTGTGCTGCTTGTAAGGTTACGAGCTGCTCTTGTAGTTTCTGCACTTCAGCTTCAGCATGCTCAGCCCTTACTTCGGATATGACCAGCTTCCCCTTTGTGGAAATGAGGTCTGATTGAATTGCTGTTACATCCTAGGGGATGTCAAAAAGAAACGTCAAAACTTGTCCTGTTTGAAGAAATCTGTTCAGTGCATCCTCATGTTCCACAGGAGTTTGAGCATCCCGTGCTCCTGAAAGATTTGCTGGTGGCACAACAGGTATATTAAAGGATTCTTTAATATGGTCAACGACCACTTTAGCAGCTTCCATGGCATCCTAGTGTTGTATGACCACCACAGTGGCCCCTTCACCAGTCTCTAACTGCACTTGAAAATATGTCGCGTTTCCAGAGATCTGCTATGACTATCTGCTATCCCCCTCCTCTTGTTTGACTTGTTAATTCACCCCTTGTGCGATCTAATAAAATAGTAGGCTAGTTAGCATCATCGATGAGGTGGAAGAGGTTTGCGTCATCACGACTTCCCCAACTAACCGTCTCGACGATGGCCCTAAGATGGCTCATCGATCGTTTGTAGTCTTGCGGCGGCGGCAGTTGATCCTGGCCTGTGCTGGGTCCTACTTCTTGTTGTTGGCTGGGACCTATGGCTGGAGGTTGACTAGGTCCTGCAAGTTGAGTTGCAGGTGATCCAGTCATCTGTTCTTCTTCTTCATCTTGTATTAGCTCTTCGCCAGTGCTCTTTCTTGGAGCTGGCGCCTTTAACAATTCAACATAAAAAGCATTCTAGGCCTTTCAAAGGACATCATTTATGTATCCTTGAATACTAGCCCATCGGCACAGTTTTCTGATAAGGCAGGGAAAAGGTAGTGCCATCTTCCCTAACTTCCGTTCTTCAAATCGCCTTAGGATCTCCATCAAATATAGATGGGGAAGGTTAGCGTTAACTTTTTCTATCAACACTGCACATCCCCTTTTCACATACGTAGATATACTTTTCAAACCTTTTGTGGGGAAGAGGTGATAGGTTCCAATTTTGAAATAAACCCGCTCTTCCATTGTCAACTCACCAAAAGCTTTATCTCTGCCATAAGCCTTCTCTAACCAATCCTTTTGCACATCAGGGTCCGATCGGGTAGATAATCGAGCAACATGGGGACCTGAATTCGAAAGGTTTAACACTTCCGAAATCACCTGTGCAGAAAAGTCTACTTTCACACCACAAATGTTAACCGTGGTTCCTTGCTCCTTATTGTGCCAGAACAAGTATGTTTCACCTAAGTACCAGGCACCGCACTCAGAGAGGACAGGCCATAAGGGAGACCCTTTAAGGTGATCCCTAACAGCTTTAGGAGCAAACTCTGCAAAAGGTTCGAAGTTAAGCTCCACAATCACTGCAGCAACTGTGGACTTCATATGGATAGCCTGAACACATTCCAGGGGCAACGTGAGTTGTTGTCCCGGTTCAGGCGCAGCAGCAGCTCCTCTTTCGGCTTGCCCGGACCATCTTGTAGGAGGTTCTTCTTGATGGATGCTAAATGATTGCACCTCCTATTCTGCATGTTGTTCGGTAGGGACCCGTCTTCCACCTCTCCGAGGTTGTTTTGCTTCACCTTGAACAGGACCCTCTCGTTGTGCACATTTCGGGGCCATCTGCAATCACACAGCCAAACGTTAGTAAGGTTGTTTTCAAAGTCAAGTTATACCTTACTACATGCCTTTAATTAAAGATCTTATGTTATTGTGTGATCGTGCCTAAAAATTATAATAATGGGTCCTATGACTTAGGTGGGTTTCATTTTAATCTCCTAGTGTACCTAAGGTCATATGATTTTTGGCACAATTTTTCTAAGTGTTAGTGTTAATTACCCTAATTGATGTCCTTTGGATGATGATAAATTTCAAAAAATTTAGGCACTTTCGGCAAGTGTCACTTCCCCATGACTGAACTGAACACTCCGGGTTCAAGCAGGTTCAAATGGAATTAAAATCGGAGCACCAGCGCGCGAGATCTGAGTGAAAAAGTGAGGGTCATGCAAGCGCAAGTCATAGAGAAAAATTTCAAAAATTCCCCCCGCGTAAATGGCAAAATGATGCTAAGTGTTGCGGCAGGGGTTCCTATTTATAAGTAAATAGGATGCGATATCGCATATGGTACATCGCGTATGCGATATCACGTGGGACGCAATATCACGTACGCAATATCTCATCCCCAGTGATGTGGGACACATGAAAAATACCAAATTTTTAAGGATTTTCTTGAAATTAATGGTGTAAAATGAGGACATGGGCAAGTATGAAGAAATCCTAGGGTAATTTTATTAATTCAAGAGGCACGCTTAATGATAATGATGTGAATTTAAGCAATTAAAAATTTGGCAATAATGAAGAAAAGGGAATGTAATGGTACATTGGAACGTTTAAAATTTTGAGGGATAATAAAAGGGAAAGAAAATGATGAAAAATTTAGCTGAGGGTAAGAAATTGTGTGTTTGAACTAGAGAATTAGTGAAGATTACGAAAAATTACACAAGTGGATCCTCCCCAAAGCAGGTTTCAACCTATTATGCCCTTGTGTAACCACACTTAAAGTGTCCGTGGGCACTAGAAGGGTTAAATGTAATCCACACTAACTCCACAAAACACACGCATGTAAATATCATCGAAATGAGATGAAAATTCTATGCTACACGGTACACGAGCTACAATTACACGAACAGTGAGATGATATAAACTATAGAAGGGATCGTAGAGATTGGGACATGAGGTGACTGACCCAGGGCACAATGAATCCTGCGTGTAAAGCATGATTAAGGTGTCATTAACCCATCATTCCAAGATCAGGACCAAGTCCATCCTTCTAATTAGTAACATCGCATTGTTTCATCCCATGGCGAACAACTATGAGAGTACCATAACAACAAGGCATACGATCACTTGGCGTTTAGTACAAGGGAGGAGTGATTTTAGTTTTATCGCACTTCTCTTTTTTTTTCTTTATTTTTACTGAATTCAGAGAAGCTTCCAACCTTCAGGCATGGGTGCATGTCTTTCCGGTGGGACCCCCTAGAACAGCATTTGATTTTTGAGTGCCCTTTTGATTACTTTGACTCCCATTTTTCATTAAATCTACAAGGATCTTAGTACAACCATATTGCATGATAACTCCCATAGACATCACCAAAGAGAATCCACAAGTACCCTTGATGTCACACCCTAATCATTCCCTCTTGGTCCATCCTTCTTCATTTTGGGTACAATGAACACAAAATTAATTTTAAGTTTAGAAATTTCAAGAATATCACTGTACTCATGAACAGACCCTCTTATTTGTAGAGTGGATAAGTGGATGTAGTGGGCTCACTGTTTTAAATAATTGATCACTCATGACTTAATAACATAAAACACACCTCAACTAACAATTCACATGAGTGTTTTATTCGTAGATGAGATTACTTACAAAAACGGAAAAAGATAAACACACAGACACACAAAAAGATAAAAAGATAAAACAAAAAGTTGAAAAATGAAAAACTGGAAAACAAAAAGTTGTAAAATCAAAGAAAATAAAAAATATTATTAACCCTACTTGTTATTGAAATGGGGGGTATCCCCCATAACTAAACAGTTGAGTATGGCAAGGACTAATAAATAAAAAATAAGGATCCTTGCATATTGGAAATATTGAAACTGGTCCATACTTATCACCTTGGATTTCACACACTTCATAATAAGCACAATGGAGCACTTCATACAATGTAGTTCCCGAATAACGAGTTGACCCACTATGATGTTGGTGACCGTTAGATGGTATGCAAGGATTAGGATGATGCCTCCCATGGTTGTGTTCATTGGGCCTTGTGGTTGTTGGAGTGTTAGTTGGTGGCCCTGATGAAGTTACATGAGGTGTTGGGTTTGAAAATAAGGGTGCACCACAGTGTTGGACTTGTGCTAGGTTGGAAGGTGCAGTGGCCTCAGAATTGTGTTGTCCCTTCCTATGGCTGTGTTTAAAGAAAGAACGCCTTTGATGTTGACGAGGTTTTTCACTGCTATTAATAGTAGTAGCACAAGTGCTGTTCGTGGGTTGTTGCTGTGGCACAAACACCTTAGGAACAGTTGGTGGCACTGTGAAAGGAGGGAAAGGATGAGAATGTTGAAAGTTAGGAGGGGTGTAAGGTGCACAAGGTGGTGGTTGTGTTGGAGGTATGGGCTGGTAGTATTGTGGAGAATGGTATTGTGGTGAGATAGAGTATGTTGGCCCAGTTGAAGAAACAGGGTGTTGAACATGATAAGCATTTGGATTTAAATAATATTAAGGGTGCCTCTAGTCTAAGGGTGGATTCCCCCATGACTAGGATTGTTGCCACCGTGATCGAACACAATATCTCTATACGAACTCTAGATGTAACATGTTTCCCCAGTGCTCATGTAGATGTAACAAGATTAGGCATTGGCCTTTGGGGTGATTGTATAGGCAGATGTTGCATTCATACATATGATTAGCAGTTGAGTGTTTATTCCCTTCATTCTTTTTCTCCGAATGTCTAATGTTTTGTCCTGCTTTTTGGGTTGTCAAAACTCTATCTCCAATGGTGTTGATATATTCTCCACACTTTTGATACATCCATTCCAACATCTTATTGATCTTTGCCTCAGCTTCTTCTAATGATTGTTGTATTGGCAAAGATGATGTTTCCACCTTGAGATTTTTTGATTTCTCCTTTTTATGATCATGGACCTTTGTTAAGTTGAAATTTTGGTCCCGTTGATGTTTTTCAACACTCTACCATGTAGCTATTTCTCCTTCTTCTTTTGCTACCCGCTTAATAAGCTCTTGGATTTGATGGGTTTGTAGGGCATATAGTTGACCTTGGGCATACGTTCCTAAGGTTACTCTTGTTTCATTACATAGCCCATCAATGATATGGTTTCCTCAGAAAACCCATGGCCTGGACAGTTGTTTAATAGTGCATAGTATCTTTCTAAGGTCATATCCAAGGGTTCATGTTATGTTTGTTTCCATCCTTGGATTTGTTTCTTCAAGGTTGACACTCTTGCGTAAGTTTGATATTTTTTGTTAAACACCTCTACCATCATTGACCAGCATCGTATTGAATTTTGTTTTAACGATCTATACCATACTTTTGCTTGGTCAACAAGTGTCATAGGGAAGAGCTTAAGTTTTTGCCACCTATTATCAATGTTATTCCATGTGCAAGCATCATAGAAGGCTAATAAATGTTGATGCGGATCTAAGTCATAGCCTCCTAAAAATTTGGGAAAGTTGTTTAAATCAAGCCTGGGTAGACAGCTCTCTTTACGATGCCTACGTGAGATTCAAACAGCCTCTTATATTTGCGTTAAGCTTGTAGTGGCTAGTGGGGGTTCATCATCATCAGGTATGTTAGGCTTTTGTGTGTTGTGATGACGTTGTTTTCGTTCATGTTTATAAGAAACTCCCAGTTCAGGTTGTATACTCCAATCTTCATCGTCATATAGCTCATTGGCTCTCCAATGAACTTCCTCACTAAGTGTGGAATTATTATCATCTTGTAGGAGAGGCATTGTTGTGTGTGAATTTATGTGACTTTTTATAATTACTTCTTTCTAAGAGATATATCATTAAGTTCTTTACAGTGACCTTGTATGATATAACTAATCTATATAACTAGCACCATCCCCAGCAACGGCACCAATGATGAGTGGCAAGGTACCCCTACACTTAACCATACGAAACAAGCGTCGCATGTGCAATCTGGTCGAACTCCGTAGATGGACTAGTTGTGACACCTAGACAATTATCCTTAGGTCGTAGTTCGCTGTCTTCCCACCTAGACTAGTATTATATTTGTCACATATGGTTTAGTCCATATGAGGTGTATGATGTGTTCCTAATCTATGCTACTCCTGAAGGCAGTGGAAAATAATATTAACTAAGCTAAGCTAAGAGGAAAAGGGTAAGAGAATCTAATCTAGCCTAAGTGCGATGAGCAACCGATTCCTTGATCAACTGTACACATCTTGGACCTCGTGCACGACTACCACTGGGATTACCAAGCATAGATCCTAGGTACGCTACTGGGGTACCAAGTGCAGATCCCAGATACGCCACTAGGTTACCAACCGTAGATCCTAGATACGCCACTGGGCTACCAAGTAGTCACACTTAAATGCTCGTAATCAAGTCGTACTCGTTCCGCATTCTAGGAGTTTAAGGGTGAGAGAGAGAGAATAGTAAATAACATTAAAGAAATAAACAAATAAATAAATGATAAAGTGAATGCTGCAATGATGAAGTAATCTCGATCTTTATTACTGGTCATGTGCATGTCCAAGTACGGCACACTCGAATAAAGACACCGTACAATTACATTCACCACACTACAGGCAAGCACGGCCAAAAGAATCTAACTCTGCAGGAATCAAACTGCCAGAGCTTTGCTACTTCTAACTGGGATCCCCAAACAAGGGAGAGTCACATCTTATTTATAGATATGGCGGCGGACTGCGATATCGCGTACGCGATATCGTAGGGAAGACGTGATATCGCGTATGTGATATCGCGGGGGATGCGATATCGCGTATGCGATATCGTGGCCTATGCGAATCGCGTCTCATCAGATAGTTAGGATTTATTTCCATTACTAATTATATTTTACTTAATTACAATGTTTTACTTTATCTTTATTCATATTAAACAACACCATATCATGTACCTCACTTTGATTTAAACCATGCACATTAAATTATAACTAATCTAAGTGGAAATACAATGATTAACAACTTAGTTCATCAATAGATTATGATCAAATCACTCATGGTGCTTGTGATTTGTATGGTTGGACATAGGATCTACTTCATCATTCATTAGGTAGAAAAAATATATATTAGAAAGAGAAGTAATTTGCAATAGATGTTTTGACATTATAAGTAGGACAATGTAGTAGTCCCAAATCTGATGCGAAACCAACTTGGTTGTAGTTAGATAAAAGAATCCTAGTTTAAAAATAAAACATGTTTATACAAGAACTATAGAAGGACACAAAGAGAAGTTAAATCCAAAACAACCACAAGGATCACTAAAGTCAAAAAGCCAAATAAGAAATTAATCTAATGCCATTAAATGGCTAGATATAAGCTTGGATATTTCTTCTATATGATGTTATTCCCTTCATTATTATTGACTAAGATGATTGAATTATGATAGTAGGTTACAACTACATCCTCCAAGGTGACATGACTAACAATAGTGCAGATTACTTAGAAATTGCATTTGGGCTAGCAAAGCACTATGAAAATTACAATAATAAGGTATTAGATTAGAGGTGAAAAACATGCTGCTACAAAATATTCTATGACTATGAGCCATGTTTACTTACTAGGGAGGAGCCTGAGATCTTAAAGGTTTCATTATATTAGTATGTTAATTATTTCTCTAAGAAAAATCATTAAAGAAAGGGTTATGAGTGGGCCATTCTAGGGTATCATGATATGAGTCATGGTTAGGTCCTAAGGTAATAGGTAGCTAGATGCTTCACCCTCTTGAAGAATGTAAATGATTCTTATGCCAAACACACTTTGGTTACTAGATTAAGGACCAACTCATCATTGATAATTTCATAGACTTCAAAGCCTCTTGCTTTAAATTCAAGCAAATTATGATAGATCATTTATGAGAAGATTTCCTATTCACAATAAAAGTTTTAGGAAGAGCCATGTTATGCTGGCTACTCTCAAAGACTAACTGTTCAATTGTCATGTAGGTTGAGCTTGTGGCACCACTTATAGAGGTACATGAAAGGGTTAGAATTGGTCATTGGATGTTTAGAAATAGATTCTTTGTATATTCTACTAAATGAGTGAGGTGCCTATAGTGGGCAATGTGAGGGACCCTTGTGTGAGTTGTACTATGAAGATCTTGTGTGATAACTAAGGTAAGACATGTTAAGAGGTTTACAATGTGCAAGGGTTCTACCAAGTGCATAATATAGAGAATACAAAAATAAAGCCTTGTTAAAAAAGAGACATTAGGGTTGAGGGTCAGGAACTTTATGACTTATTAAGCAAGCTTCACTTAGACCTTCAACATATCATTCCACTTGTAAGTTTTACAATGCTTTAGCAAGATGTCATTCTTGCCCATAAAGCATTGCATTGTCATATCCATATTTCTTACTACAAGAGATGAATGAACCTGTGGCAAGAAGATTAGTAGCTACTATTATAAAATTGACAGAGATTCTAGCTTGTACTTCTTCACTTACAAAACTTTCATTTAACCATGATGTTATAGCTTGAGCCCCCAAGATATATAGCCTAATTAGAACTTTATAACTTAGCAATGCCCATCAAAATTGAACCCATGACTTGAAGTTTTCAAATTAAGAGTCATACCACTAGGCTAATATATTATTTTGATGATAAGAGTAATAGAGGGTATAGCCTACGTAAAGTTAGCATTCTAAATACTCCATGAATAAAGTATTATATATTACATGTACATAATAAAGAATAAAATATGCATAGAAAATACTTATAAAGCTTGAAAATTGATAGAAAGAAAAACCTCTAGGGGTAATGGGGCTTTAACATTTAATTATAAAATATATAAAAGATCTATGACTAAGCATCAATAATAGTAAATACAAAGGATCAAAAACATTAATAAAATATTTTGATAAGCATATTATATTCACATAAGTAGAATACTAAAAATAATAATTCATGAACCATGAGTTGTTGGGCCATGTCAACGGGATGCCATTGATGTTACCCCATCAACAAGATCCTATTGACAAGATCTAGTCAATGTGGGGTTTGCTACATTGATGGGTACCTATCAACATGGCACCCTATTATCACTTATAAATGTGCACCTGCCCATCGCATTTATGGCACTTCTTCCATCAGTTGTAGCAAAGTTCTTGTTGTTTGTTTTCTCCAAAGTTAGAATATTTTCTAAGTGTCCATAGTAGGAGTCAAAGAAGTGTGCGACTCTGACGTTATTTCAACTCACCTCTCATGAGCTCTAAATTTAAAATTAAATTGTGTCTTTCTTGTGTTCCATATCATTATTGTAATTTTTAATACATTAAATTGCAAACTAGAAGAAATGCAAATCTATTCTAAAATTTATAGTATATTAAACATACCTTTCTTAGAAGTAGATATTAAAATAACATCATCTACATAAAGAAGTAGGTTCACTAATTAAGAACATATTTTTATACACCTATGTGGTGCATTACATATCCAATCTTGAAACTCATTAATTAAGAGATCAAAGAGAGTTGGAAATAAAGGATAACATTTTTTTACTATAATTTTGCTTCAAATTTTAAATTTATTAATTTATAGACAGTTTTATAGATACATTATTTAATACTAATGTTATTTCATTTTTAAATATAAGTATTATTTCAAAGTCTTAATTTATTGATATTATGTTAATATAAAATTAATTATTGAAACATTATGAAAAGATAAGTGGATGCATGTAATGTTTTAAGTACTAATATTCTAGTTTTTGTTATTAAGAATGTTAACATCTTTTTAAAAAGAAAATGTTAAAAAATTCTTCTTGAATTAATGACTTATGTAGTTTTCACTCTTGATCTTCAATATGTCATAATTTTGGAAAGTCAAAAATTATAAACTTTGAGAAAATAAGTTATTGAAATATTGATAATGCATTTAATATGAGGGTTAGTTGATAATTTGGTTGCATTGATGACATGAAAATGAATTGATAATCGAGAGTGGAAGTTAATACTAGTGAGAGATGTGTAAATGAAAGAATAAACAAATATAAAAAATCATGAAATTACAAAGAAAATTGAATGTCAACTTTATTGCCTTCAAAATAGGTCATTTCATTCATGTATGGCCTTTATAGGAAATGATTCAGGCCATACTTGGGGAACTTGAGAAGTCATTCCTTATAATGAAAATAAAAAAATTTATGAAAAATAAAGGTAAGTTAAGGTCAAAATAGTTTACATCTACCTATCAACTAATAAATAAATAAAAGTACCTTAACTTTGTATATATTTGTCTTCATATGGGTAGAGCATTACACGTTACTTGTTAATAGTTCCTCCTTTAGTATGTAATATTCTCTTTGTGTGCATCAGGAATTTATTGGAAGCATGTTCTTGAATAAGTGTTGCCTTGCCATGTTAGTATAAAGATATGTTACCCATGCTTGAAAACAGTCATTTAGAAAGAAAAGCATAAATCACTTATTAATTAATTTACAAAATAAAATCAATTTTTAGAGTACCATTAAAAAGATATATTAACCATACCTAGAGGTAGGATACTACTAGGGATCTCATAGGTCTTTTGGACTATTCCAATTATGTGACTTAAAAAACATGTTACCCATACTTGAAGGTACTCCTATGTGAGATTAGCATTGGCTATGAGGCTAGAATAATATGTTATCCATGCCTAAAATTACCCTTCTAGTTGATGGATAAGTTTCTTAAAAACATTTAATGTATTAGTAATTAATTAATAATATGTTTCCTTGTTCTCTGTTTTAAAATAATGATGTTTTCATATGGTTGTGGTGGTCATATGGTTATAAGTTTGTGACGATGAAATAGGATATTGCTGGATAAGTTATGAACTCGATTTGAAACCTGGACTAATATATATTATGATCATTTTAATATAATCGGCACAAAAACCTATTAAATATATAGTAAAGCATCTCATATCTCTTTTGTATAATTTTTTCTTATTTCATTCTTCATCTCACTATTGCATGCAATTGCTTAAATAATGATTTTGAGTTAGTATAGTGTAGGATTTTGAAAATATGTGAGTGTGGCATATAAATTAGATCAATATTTAATTTTCAATGTGTCTATAGACACCTTGTGGGATGGTTATACAAGGGCATTAAGAGCATAAGTTTTCTTTGGAGAGGATCCACTTATATCACTTTTAGAAATGTAGTCTATACACCACCTCCACATGTCTATGTCATTAAGCTGCAATTCCAAGATTGAATGCATCCTTTATTTTTTAACCATGTTCTCATGCATTTTATTAAAGTATCCAAACCCTATCCTTAGTGCAAGCTTCTCAATGACCATGAATCTCCACTAAGACTTCACTAATACTATTCTTATCTTTAGATCCTCTTTCTAGATTTTATTCAATCCCTAGATTTTTTAAAAAATTCATAAAAATAGGCTAGAAATTCAAAATAAAATTCTAAGTTTTAATTGTGTCAACACATTGTTCTTGATGCAACTGAATATGTTAATGTATTTGTGTCAATGCAATATAAAATAATATATATATATATGCATGACCTTTAACCAAATTTGTATCATTTGTATTTAAATGGAAGAGGAGTTTTTTCATTTTTCTAAGCCCAAAGCTTCTAAGAGCAATAACTTATCCTATACTCTTCTAATTCAACCCAATTTTAATTTTGTGAGCTTTTAAAGTTGAACTCTGCATTATGGGAGCACCTAACATCAAAATTTCAACAATCTCTAACACTTCACATTTTAAGAAGTGAAGGTAGTTAAAGAATAACTAGGCCATATATATAATAATAATTAATTAAATATTACAAATTAATTGATTAGTAAAAATTAAAAATGGCTAACTACCATAGGACATTGAAATTATAAAGACTATAATTACTTAAGAATGTTAAGGTCACAATTTTTCAAAACAAAGCTAACTAATGGACAATCGAAGAGTATCTATGCTTATGCTCATGTAACTAATGCTAATTAAATGATCACCTATGTAATTGTAGATGGCTCCAAAGAGAGATCCTTAAGTGCTTGAACCTTCACAGTTGAGGGAGAAATACCCATGGTAAGAACAAGGATAGTAATAATAACAACAGCCAATATAGTAAGCAACAAAAGCAACCCATGCAATTGGACTTCTTTAGGAAGAACCTAAGGTGGAATCTATTCAATAGGTTCCCATCACAATAATAAGATAGTCTAGGAAAGATGAAGTATCTAGGCCAAGGCTAAGTCTTAAAGTCATCCTTATGGAGAATGATAGGGATCCCATAGATTTTAGAACAATTAGATTTATCATACAAATCGCAATGTGATCTAGTCGTAACCTTCAAGAACAATGTTGAATGGATTTCAAAGAATACTAGCATATTTCATTAAGTTTAAGAAATATAAAGGATATTATAGTATATATGCTACAGTTATAACCCAAGTTGTAATGATAGGAGATAGAAAAAATATTTGTAATTTTATATTTTATAATATTATATGGATTTTTATCTTTACAAGATAAGTAATAAACACACATGCATTGCAATGCTAGTTGGGGACAAGGGTAACGCTCATGTTGTAATCCCTCAAAGAAACAAGTACAACATCACACACAAATGTAAATAAAATAGGTCTAAGTCACAACCTCGATGATCCAATACCATGCTATACAGTTGTGATCTCCTTGGATAAGATTGAATTGTTGTAGCTTATGAAAATGAGAAATGAATAAAAGATTATCTGGTTTTAATGTTTTATAATATTTTTGGTATTTTAATATTTAAGGTATTAATAGTGTCAGACTAAGGAAAAACCAGAATCTCTATTCACTATGAACACACTAGACTCTATATCAAAAAAATGGGTCTTGGCTACATAAGTAAGGTAGCACTTTGATCAATTCTAGCTACACTTATGAAAGAGATGACTCAAAATAAACAAAACAAGAAAGCAATCACTTACCCAATGGAGGAAGAGCTCTTCACATGAAATCAAATGTAAAAATCCAAAGAAAATACAAAGCTCATCCTAAGTATTTATAGTTTTTGCAACACAATGATAGGGGTTCACTCGTACCCGAGCATTAACAGAGGTTCATTAGTGCAACTTAGACATCCTAGGATACATCTAAGGAGGCCAAGAGACAAAGGTAGATAGACCAAGACACCAAGGAAGATACATTAGTGCCCTTTTATTGATAGAGGAGGTATGTTAGTGTAGGAAAGCCAACAAATCCTTGCCCCTTCACACTTTACCAATCTCTCATAGATGAAAGTTGGCATAATAGGGAATACGTTGAGGGCTTCTAAGGATTTTTGAACAAAGCCAAAAATATAATGAAAAGCCTAAAACCTGCACCAAATCCACAATCATAAACTAGAAGGCTAGGTTGTAAACCTAGGAGATACAAACTTCAACCATGGATGCAAAAATCACAAACACAAGGTACATGACATACATTTCAAATCTAGGGCTTATTATTAACTTATGAAATATCATTGGATGACTCATCATTTCTCTTTAAATGAGTAAAGTGAGTTCTATAGATTTAAAGCTTAAAATACAAGGTTGAAATTAGACACATGATAGGATCAATGTGGAGGAATACATCTTGACAAATATATAGATCAAGACTATATTATAGTATAGGATAAGCCACCTCACCAAGAAGTGCTAGGGGGTGGTGACTGAGAGAAGAATCCTCCTAACATGTGTGCTTAGTATGGAAAGAAGTTAGAGGAGTTAGATATAAATATATGAAATCTTTGAAGTTGTGCTTCCAGGTCTATCACACTCACTTTGAGCTCTCTGTTCTATTCATGCATTAGTCCTTGCTCTTGCAAGAATGATTGTTGCTATTTCTCAACATTAGCCTGAAACTACTCATGACTTCTTTTTGCCTACAAGAGCCCATGCTAGGCTTCATTAAGTTCAACCATCCCTCAATTGATTCTTTCCTCAAGCTCTATGTGCAGTCGACTTGTAGAACTTTGGAACACATAGAGATATCTCTTTTGTTCTGCCTACATGTCCTCTTTAGGTTCTTTGAGTCTTCTTTTCAGCACAGTGACAATTGCTTCATGGAAGAGAATATACATGTTTTCCAAAGGTCCATTTTCTCTTTAAATGTTGATTCGTTTGTAGCCATTTGTCAAAATTTGGTGTGTAAGGTATCATATTTATACTTTATCTCATGCCTATCCTCAATTACTCATTCATTTAATAGAGCTACAAGTTCATGTAGCTTATGTACCTCAACATCCTAGGTTTCTTACTTTATTAGATGGATCTTTTTTAGATCATTGGTTTTCCTAGTAGCCTTATTTGCTTCCAGTGCTTCTTTTCCATGTAAAGGTACTTGTCTCAAAATTGAACCATGATTTACTTTCATCCTCTAACCTTTGTAGGTGTTGGAAAAGAAAAGTACTTACTTCGCCTTTTCTTATCTTATTCTTTCCCATTCTTGGGACTGATGCTTTAACATCCTAGTTTATCATTCTAAGCCATCTTTCATAAATACAACTTTTAACCAAACCTAACTCATTTGGAATATCTTATCTTACAAGTATTCAATCCATGCTCTAGAGTGATTATAAAAGATGTAGGTACCAACAATGTAAGATGTGCCAATTATTCATGCAACCATCATACCTCAGCTTGACTTCTTTGCAATTCCTACAAATAGAATGTTCTATCAGCATTGGTGGCTTTCAACTTGGCATGTACCTTAATAAGTTCAATCTCCACTATACTATTGATTTTCCTCCATAACAATTCGGTCCTATGATCAACTCTTTGCTCTTCCTTTATCTAGTGGCTAGTCTTAGATTAAATGATGGGTACTTGGAGGAATTTCATTGCATGTTGGAAGCTATGCATGCTATGCCTTGATTGATGTGTTTAGAAAATACTTTGTGAAGGCACTTGAGTTTGATACTAACTAGAGGTATCAAAATAAGCCATGGATCTATCATCCAACAATGGAGAAAAAAATGGAAGAGGTTTTTCCTTAATACTTTACCACCCACAATGGCTTTCATCATTTGCAAGAAATTGCTACAAAGGCCTTGTCAACCTTTAACATGGATTTTGGTAGCTTTCCCCTCACCTTCAATGTGCATTATAGGCCAAAAACCATCACTAGAAAGAGGTTCTTGGGTTTACCTGATGCTAAAATTGAAGGTTGAAGAATACATCTACTAGCCCATTACACTTGCATTCTTTGAGATGCTTGTGATGCAATTGATGCTTTCAATTAATACTATCGAATCTATCCTAAGGGTCATATACGATATGCATTTGTATAAGGCATCTTGTCCTTTGAGTCAACTATAGCTTCACCAACTTCAAGGCATTGTTTTGGGGCAATCACATTACATTTTTCTAGTCTACCATTCCTTCTATTGCGGGTCATCTTTCTATATGATTAACTATGCTTGCTAGTTTGTACAATTTTTGGATCAACCCTAGAAAGACATATATTTTCCTCTTATCTCTGGCCAAATCTTTAATTTTCTAGATCAAGGCTTTGTACAGAAAACATGACATGCTATCTCTAATAATATTCCCTTTAGTATAGAATGCTTGATCTATCTTATATAATTATCTTGATTCTTGGATCTTCAAAACACCTACACCATGAAAAAGGTACTTCTTTTTATAATGTAGAAAGGATTTGGTTAATACGTTTGCCAATGGATCATTGGATTGCACCTATTTAGGTTTGATGGTTCCCTTCCTCACTTCTTGCTTAATGAAGTAATATTTAAGGTTTATGTGCTTTGATTTCTTGTGTAGCACATGTTCATTTGATAATTGGATGACTACTATCTTGTCATTAAATAGTTTGATTGGAAGACCATCTTGAAAAATCAGGTGATTCATGAGCTTTTTGAGTCAAAGCATATGTTATATATACTTAGCCATAGCTATGAATTCAACGTCATAAGTTGAGAGACTAATTGAATTTTATTTGGTAGACTTGTAATATATTGCATTTTATTTATGGAATATAATGATTCCTAATGTAGATATGATATCATTATGATCTCCTTCCCAATTAGCATTTGAATAGGCATGAAATTATCCATTCCCTTTGGTATGAGTGATTCCATAATCTACTATGCCTTTAATATATCTTAGAACATGTATGAGGGCATTGAGATGGCTTTTCCTTGCTTATTACATGAATTGTAATAGGTAGGAGGTAGAAAATTCAAGATATGGTCTTGTGTGGGATAACAATATAAGAGCTCATATTATGATTTTATATTGGATTACATTTGTAAGTGGTCTACTATCCTTATATTGTAGCTTTAGATTGTGAGGAAGATAAGACATTATGACTTATTCTCTACTAATTTTTTATTTTTCCAACATGATTAAGGGATATTTTGTTTGATGAACTTTGATTTCCTTCTTATCTTATTTTAATTGAATTCCAAGAAAATATTTTAATTATCCTATGTCTTCCATTTCAAAATCACTCTTCATGTCAAGTTTGAATTCTTCAATTAGTTCATTAGTTGTGGCTATGAAAATAAGATCATCCACATAAGGTGAGATAATAATGAAATATTTGTTATTATGTTTGTAGTATAAAGTGGCATCAAACATGTAAGATGAAAATCCTCTTTTTAGTAAATAGTCATTGATTTTATAAAACCATGCCCTTGGATCTTGCTTTAATTCATATAATGTTTTGTTCAACTTGCACATTTTATATTCTTTTTCTTGATGACATATCCTTTAGGTTAGTGGACATAAATCTTTTCACTGATGTTGTCATTGAGAAAAATTTAAGTCATTTGGTGGAGTTTAAGATCATGATGAATAACTACATAAATTATGAGTTTAGTAATTTCAAATCTTGCTACTAGTGCAAATATATTCTCATAATCTATATGTTTCTTTTGTCTAAATCCTCTAGCCACAACTCTTGCTTTATGTTTGATAATTTTTTCTTTTTTTTTAATTTGGTTTTTTATAGGTATCTATAATTTATGAATTTATTTCCTTTGGGTTTGTCCACTAGCTCCTAGGTATTATCCTTGATAATGTCTTTATATTCTTCATTCATGATTTCCTTTCATTCTTTTTTCTTCAAGACATCTTTTATATTTGATGGTTCTTGACTTAGTGCTAAATGGGTGATGTTGGTTATGAAATTTAATCTATTTGTCCTTTTTTCAAAACTTGTGTCTACAATCTAAGCATGCGGATGATCTCTTTTAATCTAAGCATTAGTTTTAGTTTAAGGTTGAATCTATTTTTTATCTTGAAAGAATTCTAAAGTGTCAAGATTATCTTATAGGAAAATCAAATCTCTTAATGATTACAATTTGTGTGTAATAGGATCATAGTAGCTATACCCACTAATTTTAGAATCATATATGAAAAAAAAATATTTTTTTCCTATATCATCTAGCTTGCTTAAAATTTACTTTAGTGTTTTGACATAACCATGGCATCCAAATGTCCTCATGTGAAAAATGTTAGGAACTCATATGGGATTTTTTGTTGTTTTAGTTACTGAACATTCTATTTGTGATGTAGATTTCCATAGTTAGTGTCATGATCCAATATACATATGTGAGTTTAGCATGTTTTAGGAGACATCTTCAAATGTCTTAAAACGTTCTATTTTTCCTCTCAATAATGTCATGTAATTATGAGTTGTATCCACATGTGGTTTGATGAAAAATGCCTTCTCTAGTGTAAAAATTAGTAAATCTTTTATTAATAAACTCTCCTTGTCTATTTTTCTAGATTTTTTTTATGATGAAATTTTTATTTTTCATTAGTATGAAAAATTCTTCAAACTTACTGAATGTTTCATCTTTGCTTCTTAGCTTATAGGTCCACATGAATTTGGAATAGTTATCTATCATTACAAACAAATAATTTGCTCCTCCAATGAAAGTGGTTAGCATGGGATCTAAAGGGTCCATGTGAGTGAGATGTAATGGTTCCTTCGATATTTGCTTGCTATTGAAGTGATGACGATTAGTTTGCTTGCCTTGGATGTAGACTTCATTTTTGTCTTTTAGAATGTCTTTGATTTCCATGCCAATGGTTTTGTTCATTTTTTCCATTTTTATATCTTTGAATAGGATGTGTATCCAAGTCTTTTATGTCAAAATTTTTCCTCTTCATCCTGAAATTAATGATTCTCATTTGTCATGGCTTTTGTGATGCTACTGCCATTGTTAATTTAATGAGAAGGCTTTATTTGATTAATAGTATTGATGTAATTTTTTTGATCTTCTGTTATGGATGTTCAAAATTTAAAAAAATGTAGTTTGTTAATGAGGGATCTTATTTTGTAAACATGTTCTCCATTTGATTTTGTTATGATGCATGTTTTACTTTTGAAGCTAACTTTAATGCCTTTATCTAACATTTATCCTACTCAGAGTAATGAGTTTAATCACTAAGGAACATAATAGACTTGATTGATAGTAATGTTTTTGTTGTTGGATAGTCTAACAATACAATCACCTATACCTTCAATTTTAAGATAGTTACCATATCTAACTTTGATATTTTAAAGAGAGCTAGGCTTGTACTTAGGACTTCCATCATAGATCAATTGCTTACCAAGAAGATATTTTTTTTGGAGGAATCATATGATTGAAGAACCCACTATTAATAATCCAGGTATCTTGATTAATAGAATTAATGACTAATGAGTAGTGAGTAGAACCTACACCCAACCATACAAATCACAAGCATTCACACACAATTTGATCGAATTCCAAAGACTTCTAGGTTTCTACATACACTGGTCTAGGAGGTGAATCAACTGTTGTAATTGTGTTCTTCCCTGTTACACTTGTGAGTACTAAGATATGATTAAGTATAACTAAGGCATATGATTTTTATCATTTTTATCTTTTTATGTTCTAGGTTGCCTAAGAATAAAAAATACTAAAGGTACTTAATCACTAAATTAATCTAACAACTAGCTAACACTTAACTCATCCTAACATAAGCATTTGTTTCCACTTATCATACACATCTTGAACACATATAATATTACTAGGTTACAAAATGTTAAGAATGACTAGGATTATCAAGCATTACACATATTTTCAAAGTGGTTGTACTTATGTTTACTATTTAATTTAACTTAATTAACTACTTTAATTACTTAAAACATTAAAGAAAATAGCTTGAAATATTAAATTCTTAAGGAAATAATTAAACTAGTCCAAATGCTACAAGGTTTGATCAGAAAGCTCATCTTTATTACTACACACACTAAAGTGCTTAGGTATAACAAAGCTCGAATAAAGATCTATACATTCTTTGACTCCTACTGTAAGCACTTAGAAAAATATTCTAACTGTTGGGA
Source organism: Gnetum montanum (assembly GCA_015680685.1). Lineage (NCBI taxonomy): Eukaryota > Viridiplantae > Streptophyta > Gnetopsida > Gnetales > Gnetaceae > Gnetum > Gnetum montanum. The sequence goes on along the minus strand of MNCI01020473.1, from coordinate 173,369 downwards.
AGAAAACTACAAAAACTTTGTTACAACTATGTGACTTGATGCAATAAATGTGGTAGAAGGCAAACATTTATAGGTGAAAAAAGAATACCCTATTTATGAGTAAATGTCAATAGGTTAAGCCCTACATCGATAGGATCACGTCAATCACATCCCATCAACAGAGTCACATCAATGACATCCCATTAACATAGCCAAATCATGACACTTCATCACACCTGCACGATTAAATGAAAACTCTTCCTCAAATTCTTTACAAAATTTGAGAAGGTATGGGATTATTGACACACAAACAACACAATAAAAACTAAGTGCCTAGAGTATATGGTTTTATAATGATTCAAAATTGTAATGTTCAAGACAAAAAAATTAAACACTAGGACAAAACTAACAAACATAATTCCTTAGATGGCGCAAAGACATTAGAGAAGATCAAATAATCCTAGGTGATGGAGGCTCCTAAGGCTTCAAATGGCCTTCTCCTACTTCAGGCACACAAGGTGGTTGAGGCAGTTATGGTTGTTTTGTTGTAGTTGCAACTTTTAGTGGAAGACAAAAGGTGTTTAACAATGCCTTCATCTTCTTCTCCTTACTTTAGGGATCATTGACAATTCATGTGGCTTCACCAGTGTGGGCTAGAATGTGGATATCCCACAGACAATGCACTGTAGGGAATAGCTCCTTAACATTCACAAACTAGGTAGCAAATTATTTACATTCGATATCAAATGCTTAAGTGCATTGCACAACTTTTGGTAATTGTTCATTTGCTTGGCTAGGTTCTCAACAGTTGATCATTGATTGGTGAACTTCACCTTGAGAACATCAAGTTCGACATTAGCAATCTCAAGCTTTTGCTTGATGCCTTTTTGATGCTTAAACTCTACCTCATACATCAAGTACAAGCTGGCCACTTGTGATCTGTTATTGAATACCCAATATCATGGGATGTGTGCCAACCTATAAATACAACACTTGGACACATGATTCATCCATCTTTTCATTAGTTATTAGCAAAGATCTTGTAGTTTGTTTTCCCCAAAGTTAGAATATTTTCTGAGTGCCCATAGTAGGAGTTAAAGAGTGTACAGATCTTTAATCAAGCATTGTTTTACCTAAGCACTTCAGTGTAAATGGTAATAAAGATGAGCTTTTTTGATAAAACCTTACAATACTTGGAATAGAATAATTTTTTCCTTAAGCATTTAATATTCATGTAATTGACTTTAATGAAGTTTTACTTAGCAATTAATATTGACTAAATAGTAAACATAAGCATGATCACTTTAAGCATACATTTAACACTTGGTAACCCTAATAGCACTTAATGCTTGGTAATCCAATGGTGTTATAACATGTTCAAGATATGTACAGAAAGTGGGAATGTATGCTTGTGTTAGAATTAATTAAGTATTAGCTAGTTATTAGATTAGTTAAGCATTCAGTTACTTTATTCTTATTCTTAGGCAACTTAATCCATAAAAGATAAAATGATAAAAATTAGATGTCTGAGTTACACTTAACCAAACATTTGAACTTCACAACCAGAACTGGGAAGACAACGATTCCAACACTTAGATTCACCTCCTAGAAATTGGTGTGCTTAGAAAGCTCAAGTCTACAGAATTCAACCAAATCACCAAGTGAACCCTAGTGATTCATATGGTTGGGCATAGGGTATACTTGCTTCTCATCATAACATAATTAGAACTTTATAACTTAGCATTACCCATCAAAATCGAATCCATGACTTGAAGTTTTCAAATCAAGAGCCTTACCACTAAGCTAATACATTACTTTGATGATAAGCGTGATAGAGCGTATAGCTTGGGTAAAGTTATGATTCTAAATACTTCGTGAATAGAATATCATATATTACATGTACATAATAAAGCATAAAATATGCATAGAAAAATACTTGTGAAGCATGAAAATCAACAAAAAGAAAAACATCTAGGGGTAGTGGGGCTTTAACATTTAACCATAAAATATATAAAAGATCTATGACTAAGCATCAATAGTAGTAAAAACAAAGCATACAAAACATTAATAAAATATTTTGATAAGCAAATTATATTCACTTAAGTAGAATACTAACAATAATAATGATGGTAATAATAATAATATAATCCTATTACTTAGTCTATGAAATTAGAAATAACCTATTGAAATATATTTGACAACATTACATAATTAAATATATATATTAAATTAAATAATTTAACTTATGCAAAATTTTATGTTATACAAATTACCTAAAAGAGTAAGATCAGCCTCCTTGTTTGTGTTGTAAAATTCTTAGAAAAAAGTAAAATTTTACAATGAGTGGAAGCTTTATTAGCTTTGTTTTAATCTTTTAATTTATTAAGTCCTTTTTTTTTGTCTAGGTGCTCATGGAAGCTTCAACTTTGACCATTTTTAAATAAAGATATCTTATGTGTAAAGTTGTAATAATTGTTTTTCTTTACTTCTATTAGATGTGCCTTGAACACTATAGATTTGGGTTGATGCTTCTGTATAAAAAATCTCAAAGAAAAAAAGCCAACATATTTTTGATATCCTTACTCACTTTCCTACACAAAGTGTATGCTTATTTTTTCTTGAACTTTTTGTTAATGATCATGTGGAAAAAGGTTGCTTTTTGGTCTCTATCCTTAATCCACTTCTTCTTGGCATTTTGTTGCTAGTAGATTTAGTCCTTTTGTGCAAGATCTCAAACATTTTTATCTACCAAGATGAGCTTGTCCATGATTGAATCCCTCTCCAATAAGGTATTATGAAATTCATAAACATGATAAGTACTGAAGAGGACCATATGCTATTGGCTACAAAAATGTTTAAAGGAGCACATTATCTTCTAGACTAACTCCTAACTATGATTGTAACTAATGAAATTTCAAATTTGGACCAATGCCACTTGAAATTATTCCTTACCTAGCTAGATATTTTCAAATCAAAATAATCAAATATTGGAATACTATTAGCAAGCTTCACTTAGGTTCTCATCATCTTAAAATTAAAAGTGGAAGATAGATTCAACTCCCTTAAGAAGAATATATTTGTAGGTTATGAAGGTCAAAAGTCCTTAAAGATGAGTTACATGTGTTTCTTTCTTGTGCTGTGACTACCAATTTAAGAACATTATAATGTTATTTCAAAAAAAACTTATATAATTTATGTGTTCTGCTTTGATTGGTGCTTGATCAATTTGTACAATCTATCATTATTTTTTATGAGAATATAACATCTATTCAATAAATCATATGGGTCTTCAGATGTAATAAACCTTCAATTTCATTTCATTTGACAATTATATATTTTCTTCAAAGATTACTTAGTTTTATATACATAAATGTAAGTTCAAAGAAAAAAGTGTTTAATATTTTTTCTATAGTTTGCAAGGTAGTAATCTGAATAACACATGATAAAGTAAATGACTAGAATGAACTTATACTAGTTAAATTCATACCTAGAGCATATCTTTCTAAGTTGTACATTCTTTAATGTACTAGACTTAAATATAGTAGGCAAAAAATTTGTCATAGTTATTCACATTAAAGGTATTAATTTTGGATCATTTTTCTTAATCAGGTTTTCAAGATCCTTCATGATGATATTAAAGCCTTGTAAAAAGTGGTGTCCTATAGATCATTTTTGGTTTCAAAATTATGGAGTTAAGCATTTCCATTTCAATTTCTTCTTTGGGAAAGTATGCTTTATAATTTAACACAATCATTATTAAATAGATGTTATATTTATAATATCATTTGTGACTTCTTCAAAAGTAAATTAGATAACTGATTAAGGATTATATTAGAAAACTAGTAAAGCTATATTGTTATATAAAAGGGGGGTAAAAATAATTTGATCAATTATCAAATTTTTGTAAATAATATTATTGCAAAGTTATGGAACACTACTAAAAATAGAATTAGTTCTTGGGATGAAGTTAACCAAGTCAGGGTAAATTGTTAAACAAGTTTTAGATAAAACCATTCCACTATTAATTACTTAATTACTCTTAGACATTGTATGGAGTTTGTAAAATTGCCTATTAAAAAATTCTTTATTTGTTTCATTGATTTTGTAAAAACATATAATTTAGTGGTTTGTACAAAACTATGGTTGCACTTGCATAAAATTGGCATCCCTTTACATTTGATTACAATAACTCAAAGATTATATAAGGAAGTAATTATTGAAATTATAGACAACAATGCATGAAAAAATCCAATCGTTGAGCAAAATTAGAATTAAGAAAAGTTGTCCACTTTCTCAACTCTCTTTGGTATCTTTATTGATGAAATTTAGGAATGGTTATGTAAGAAGTAAGAGAGTCATACTATCAAAATTGAATTCCAAGTAGTAAATTTTCTTTTGTATGCAGATGATGTTACCTTGACTTTCCCTACTCCAAAAAGTATGTAAAATATGTTACAAATTTTTAAAAATTACTATTGCTCATCTAATTTTCAAGTGAATGTGAATAAAACCTAATTACTAATATGGGGTATAAGAAATATGTACTATAGCTTCTATTTTGGAGGTTCCAATATGAAAATTGTAGATTCTATTAAATATTTGGATCTCATTTATATGAACAATTATATGTAGGAGAAGGGCAATAGAGAAAGAATAGCATAAGGTTTTAAGGCATTATATGCTTTTAAAATAAGTACAAGGATTTACAACTATGGGCTTGAAAGATAAGAAAATAAAATTTTTAGACTATCTTCTATCCTACTGTATTGTATGAATGTGTCATTTAGGGACTTGGACTCAGTGCTATATTTAGAAAAATGTTTAAAGAGTGAAAAGACCTTACTCAATGTTATTATGTAAATATGATTTGTTACCTTAAGAAGTAGAAGCCTTATGCCAATTCATTACATACACTCATAGCTTGCATATCTCAAGGCAAGACAAATTCTTTAAAGTAGTTCTTGAGGATTCCTGAGACTATGATTGGTATTTTCTTAGGAGAACATGTACTAAAATCCTAAACTTATTCACCAGTTAGGCAAGTCGAAGGTTTTAACACAAATGTGATCTAATATAGAAGGTAAGAAACAAATTTGTTTCATATTAGATATAATAAATTAAATGTTAAAGCTTACTATCTTTCAATTGTTATTCTAATCAAGTATTAAAATGGTATCAACAACCTTTGCTTAAGTTCTCATCATCTTAAAATCACATTTGTAAGTTGTGCAAGTCATGAGCTCTTGAAGATAAATTACATATATTTCTTTCTTTTTTTTTTGTGTTGTGACTATCTATTTGAGACAATATTATAATGTTATAGTAAAAACCTTGTATGATTTATTTTTGTTACCCCCATTAGTGCTTAGTCAATTTGTAGAATTTATCTTCATTTTTCATGAAAATCTAATAGTTGTCCAATAGATCCTATGAGTCTTAGAACATAACAAAGGTTCAATTCTAATTTTGGTAATATAAAACATACATCATTACTATAACAATATAATAATTACCTATTATAATATAAAATGAAGATCTTTTGTGGGTTCCTTAAAGCTTAGAAAAACCTTGGATTCATAAACCCTCTAATGAGCAATAAGTAGTCCCAACACAAAATCATATGAATCACTAAAGTTCACTAAGCAATCCGATCAAATTCTACAGACTTTAGCTTTCTAAATGTACTAGGTTTAGGTATTGAATCTAACGAACGTGATCATTGTCTCCTTGGTTTCACTTGTGAATTGCAAAGGTATGGTTAAGTGTAACTGACACACATGATTTTTATCTTTATATATTTTCTATTTAATTTGCCTAAGTACTGAAAATAAAGTAATTAAATGTTTAATTAATCTAATCACTAACTAATGCTTAGCTAATCCTAACATAAGCATTCATTCCCATCTTATGTACACATCCTAAGCACATTACAACACTACTGGGTTACCAAGCATTAAGCACGACTAGGATTACTACGTGTTAATCGTATGCTCGAGATGATTGTACTTATGTGTATTAATTATCTTCATTGAGTTAATTAATTAGATGCATTAAAGTAAATCACATGGATAATAAATGCATTAAGTAAACACTAGGCTAAGTCCAAGAGCTACAAGGTTTATAAAGAATGTTTATCTTTATTGCTAATCACACTAAGGTGCTTAGGTACATCAGTGCTCGAATAAAGATCTGTACACTTCTTACTCCTACTACAGGCACTTAAAAAATTATTCTAAATCATAAAAAAAAAATTGTAATAACTTCGCTATGCTATTAATGAATGGATGTCATAAGTGTAGCTAGTGGACATGTATTTATAGGTAAGATAAGACACTACATCGACATGTATGTGGCAATTCATCAAATCCTACTTTGACACAATCACATTAATGGGATCCTATCAAATTAGTCTAATGATAGCAATTCATCACCTTCAAAACTCTCTCAAGGATAAAATAAACATTTACATTTTTATAATATTGAAAAAGCATTTAAAACACATTTTGGATTTGGTAACTTATCGTGCTTCAAACTAGGATTAGTTTATAAAAAAGTTTTAATTACTAGAAAATATCACCAAAATTTGAATTATATACTATAAGTCTCTCATAGTTTCACTAGAATTACGAGAAATCATTCCATCATCATGTTGGCAGCCTTGATGAGTGTCCCTAAAATGTGCTGGCCAATAATACCTTGCCATGAGGACCTTAATGGACATGCTTCTCCTAACATAATGGCCCCACCAAGGACCCTCGTGAGCATCTTGGAGCATGTGCAATTGATCAACATTAGGTACATAACAATGAACTAAGACATTGGTGTACACCTTGTAAAGGTGTCTGTTGATTTCCATGAAGCATTTTACCTAGTGAAGAAATGTTTGTTTCTTCCTATGATCCCAATCTTGCGGCATCTCCTAAGTAAGAAGATAGGTGAGAATGCCATCATACCAAATGGATTCAATGAGCATTTGTTAAGTTATAGCCCAAGCAAAGAGGAGTTCATCAGGAAACTGATCTAAAAGTGGGTCTCCTCCTCTTTGTTATCCCATCACAAACAAGACAAGTGATTAGCAACCACATTCTTGGTTTCCTTTTGATCTACTAGGGTAAGATCAAATTCCTACAATATCATCTGCCACTGTATGACATGGGAGCTCACCATTGGTTTATTCATAAAGAACCAAATTGCATTATGGTCTGTATGCACAAACACCTTATATCCAAGCACATAGTCCCTGAATTTCTCCAAAGTGAAAACCACTGCTATCAATTCTTTTTCTGATGTGGTGTAGTTCAACTATGCACCCACAATGCTTTTTCTCATACAATGGATATAGTAAGGGCATTTCTGATCATCCAAGTACATGAGGATGATCCCTAAGGCATAATTGGAAGCATTGGTCATGATGTGAAAGGTTCTCGACCAATCGAGTTCTCATAGAATTAGAGTTTCCACAAGCTTCTCTTTGAGTTTCTAGAATGCACATTTGTACCCCTTGGTCTAGAAGAACAAAGAATCCTTCTTTGTTTGTCTAGACCAATAGTTTAATGATCTTAGAGAAATTATCAATGAATTATCGATAGTAACCAATGTGTCCAAGGAATGACCTCACATCTTTAACTAGTTTTGGCTATCTAGCAATTCCTTAGATCATCCTTATTTTTTCAAGGTTCATCTCAATCCCTTTCTCTAAGTTTCTATGCCCCAACATAATGTCCTCCTAGACCATCAAGTGGATTTTCTACCAGTTGAGCCTAAGGTTTGTCTTCACATACCTTTTTAACACTTACTCAAGATGGTCTAGGGGCTTGCTCAAATGTAGCCCCATAGGTGGAGAATTCATCCATGAAGACTTCCATCTTGCTACCAATCTATTGTTGGTAGATGCTTAGGACAAGGCGTTAAAATGTGGTAGGGGTATTGCACAAGCCCAACAGCATTTTTTTGTATATGAAAATCCCCCAAGGACTTGTGAATGTTGTTTTGGTCTGATCCTTTGGTACTATCTAAATTTGGTTATAGCCACTATAACCATCCAGAAACCTATAGTAGCAATGCCTAGAAATGGTGTCCAACACATGATCCAAAAATGGCAATGGAAAATGATGTTTGTGTGTTTCCATGTTCAACAACCTGAAATTAATGCAAACCCTCCATTTATCACCTTTCTTTAGCACTATCACAAGTGGGCTAACCCACTCGCTATTTGCAATGGGATAGATGAGCCCTTCCTTGAGGAGCTGCTTAATCTCCTCTTTCACGATCTACTTTAGTTTATAATTCAACTACTACTACAGCAACTTCTTTAGCTTAATGGAAGGATCTATGTAAATGAGAGGCTAAAATATCCTAGGATCAATTCTAGTGAGTTTAGGATATGACCAAGCAAAGGTTGTTGGCCATTTTTTGACCACCTCCAACAGTTTCTTTTTATGTGCAGGAGCAAGGTTAGCATTGATGATAACCATCTTGCCATTTTTCATAAAAGCATACCCCATTCTCACTAGCAGAGTTTTCAACTTAAGAAGCTCTTATTTAAAACTTTCAGGGATCTCCAACTCTCCCTAATTAGCATCATCAAGTTCATCAAAGAGTTGGTAATGGATTTGCTCCATGTCATCTATGTCTTCAATGTAGGCACTCATAAGGCTCTCAGTCTATGAAATGTACAAAGTTGAGCTACTTTCAAGTTCAATTTTTAGCCATTTGATGTCCTCTTGTTTTGTGGCTGCTACGTATAAGCACCTTTGAATTTCTATCACATCAGCACACTATCTACATGTTGTGATTGATGTGCTTCTTATGATCCATAATTTCTACACATAGTTGCACCTTCTATCACTATACATGATGAATGGAACATGTTTTCTTTCAATCTTTGCAAAATCATTTTCCCTGAAAATCTCTAAGGAGAGATCTCTGATTTCTAGCCATGCATCTATTGTGCTCAACCAAGCCCTTTCAATGATTATTAGGAGGTCCCCTTTGCAATTTTCTACACGAATCACCAAGAAGTCAATAGAATAGGACCATCCATAAATAGTAGTCATAATCTCCTCCACCAATCATAACAGGATTGTGATGGATTGATTCGATAACTCAAGGCAAATGTTGCCCTTCGTAAGAGGAGGTAGGTTTTAGGCTTTTTACAATTAATGGGAGATCAAATTCACACTAGAACCTAAGTCTATAAGAACCTTACAATCCTCATTCCTAGTAATTTGCAAGTAATTAGGAAACTTCCAGGATCAAATCTTTTCCTGGGAAGGTGACCATCCTTGATCCAATTAATGATCACATGGGTTAACATGATAGTATGCAATTTGGGAGGCATTTGGTTTGAAAGGCTCTTGAATGATGTAATAGAGGATGAGGGAGAAGCAAGGTCATTAGCTGTAGGTATCTGTGAGGGCTTAGAAGGACTATTGATTAGGAAGAAAGGTCATTTTCAGGGTTTATTTTCCAAAACACCTAGCTAGAGAGTCAACTATTAGTTGACAACCCTTGTGGCATTTCTTTGCAGTGGTTGGGTACAGATTTTGCCCTGCATGGATGGAGATGATGGCAATTGAGTTGAGGGTAGAGGTACAAGTGTAGAAGGATGAGGGTAGAATGGAAATGAGGATTTCCCTCTTAGAGATTGAGCTTTATAGTATTCAAGAGGATAGTAGTGGTATTAGAAAGATGTGTGACTAGAAGAGTTATGCAAAGAAATTGGTTGCTAAACATAGTACCCATATGGATCTCGCTATTGGTAATAGTACTGCTACCTTGGTGGTGGCATCTCCCATGAATGTGGATGTTTTCACTGCTAATACTACTCATGAGATTGGGGTGGAGCTGTACTTGAATAGTAGGCTTGCTATTGGTGGAACTACCTATAGTTGCCTTGAGGATAAGGCAACCTCATGGGTGCTTGCCTTCTTACTAATCTAGGATTTAGTGCATACACCCCAGACTCTTGCAAGTATGACATAATAGGCCCACATCCCTAAGGATTTTTGTATTGGTAGATGTCACATCCACGAGCATCATCTATCTCAGATTTCACAACCTCTTCAATAGCAGTAGCTTTGCCCTTACCCCCTCAATGGGCACATTCAGCTTCGTTCATTCTCCTCTAGTCATAGCCACTACCTTGCTCTTTGGACTCTTTAGAAATTCTAAGAGTGGTTTGGAATTTTTTATCCAAAGAATCCCACATTTTTTCTACCTTGATCAATATTTTAGAAACATATTTTTTGATTAACAAGGTTTTATGTTGCACCACTTCATCAAGTTATGCTTCCTCCTCGTTGTCACAAAACTAGACTTCTCTTTTTCAAATGGAAGAATCATGATTGTACTCCTCTGCACTTTTCCTTTTTCTCAACTCACCTTCTTCTTTAACCACTTGCTGAATTAGCCTTTTGATTTGATGTGCCCTTAGTTCTAAAAGTCTTTCTTAAGCATAAACCCCAAGAGTTCTCCTCATTTTTGTTCTAACCCCATCCATAATATGGCAGAGTTGCTCCCTTTGAGAAAAGCCATGGCCTGGGCACCTATGCAATAGAGAGTAATATCTACCCATGGTAGCATCTAAGGATTCATGTATTCTTTGTCTCCACCCTTGGATCTGCTTCCTCAAATCAAACACTTGGAAGTACATTTGATACTTATCATTAAAGAGTTCAAGCATTATACTTCATCATTTGATTAATTTTGGCTCTAAGGATCAGTACTAGCTTTTAGCCTACTTAATGAGTGTTCTAGGGAACAACTCTAGTTTTTCAATTCTTTTTCAACATTCTACAAGGCATAGGCATCATGAAATGCTTGAAGATGATTTTTTGGATCTGGGTTATAACCCCCTTCAAACTTAGGAATATTGTTCATATCCAATCATTTGATTCTACTATCTTTCACATGCCTCATTGGAATTCTCATGGCCTCTGCAATGTTCAGCATGTTCCTTGTTGCAAGCAAAGGCTCATCATAGTCATAGCCCTTATGATGGCCATGATGTTTATGATATCCTGTGCTACCCACCCCTTCGTTCATGGTGATGGGCCTTCCTTGATTACCCATGCTCCTAGTCTCTACTATTCTGGTGGACCCCGTGATCATCTTTATCCCATCAATCACCTCCATCATGATCTCATCCTCTACGACTTTGGTCAAAGCTAGAGGAGGAGGAAGATGAGCATGTTGAAGGTGAAAATGAAGGAGAGCCAACACCAACACTATGCCTGCTACTCCCTCTCCATAGGTCATTACCACATTCACCATGTCTATCTTTGTCATGGTGCTTGTCCTAGTTCCTATCTTGACTTCCTCCTTTGGAGCCCCCATGGTCATGGGACCCATTCTTCCCTGAACCAAGGTTATTTACAGTGAACTGTAAATTATGGTTAGGGTCCCCTTCATCAAATAAGAGAGGAGGAGAATCAATGGTTTTAGAACTCCTAGAAAAGGGATCCTCTACTTCCTTCTAGCCTAGTAGGAACAAGGAATTTGTAAACTATTTCCTTTTTGATGCCTCATAGAAAATTTCATGTTGCTGATCTTTCTTTCATTGTGCCTTAATGGGATGATAGTCCTGATAGTCATGGTCCTACACAACGTACTCTGCATTAAGCCTTGCAATATCCAATTTCATGAGAGTTTGGAGCATCATCGTAGGAACTAATTGCTTCGACAACAACACAATGTTATCCTCCATGTCTCTCCACTACAATTATTCATCCTAATGCAAGATGAAGGTGACGTCTCAAACATACTCATCGAGATGAGTATAGACCACTCTGCATTGTTGGCGCACTTGCAGTTTTGACCCTTCACACCTTTGTTGATTGGATCAACCTTCGTATGACAATGTAGAATCTCCCCTGTGAGAAGAAATCATATTAGATTGAAAGAAGAATAGTGTGCTTTTGTTATTATTATTACTTTTCTTGACGATGTTATCTTTTAAGTTCATTACAACGTCATTGTATAATTTCACTAACTCCTAGATAGCATACATAGCTAACTAAAGTCCCTAGCAACAACGCTAATGATGAGCAGCGAGTAGTCCCTACGTCCAATCATACGAATCACTAGAGTTTACTTAGCAATCTAGTTGAATTCTATAGACTTTAGCTCTTTAAATGCACTAGGTTTGGTTGTGAATCTAATGGATGTGATCGTTATCTTCTCAGTTTCACTTGTGAATTGCAAAGGTATGGTTAAGTGTAACTGAGGCATATGATTTTTATCATTTTATATTTTCTATTTAATTCATTTAAGTGCTAAAAATAAAGTAATTAAATATTTAATTAATCTAATAACTAACTAATGCTTAGCTAATCCTAACATAAGCATCCATTCCTATCTTTCATACACATCCTAAATGCATTACAATGCTACTAGGTTACCAAGCGTTAAGCACTACTAGGATTACCAAGCATTAAGCATAAGCTCAAGATGGTCATATTTATGCATATTGATTATCCACTATTAATTAATTAATTAGATGCATTAAAGTAAATCACATGAATAATAAATGCATTAAGTAAACATTAGGCTAAGTCCAAGTGCTACAAGGTTTATGAAGAAAGTTCATCTTTATTGTAGATCACACTAAGGTGCTCAAGTACATCAATGCGCAAATAAAGATCCATACACTTTTCACTCCTATTGCAAGCACTTAGAAAATATTCTACCTCTCAAAAGAATAAACAACAAGAACTTTGCTATGCTATTAATGAATGAATGCCATAAATGCAGCTGGTGAGCACGTATTTATAGGCAAGACAAGACACTGCATCAATTCATATGCATCAACACATCAAACCCTACATCGATGCAATCCTATCGACGGGATTTTTTTGGATCAGTCCAATGACAACAATTCATCACCCTCAAAACTCTCTCTAGGATAAAATAAACATTTACATTTTCATAATGTTGAAAAAGAATTTAAAACACATTTTGGATTTGGTAAGTTGTCGAGCTTCAAACTAGGATTAGTTTACAAAAAAAAAATTAATTACTAGAAAATATCACTAGTATTTGAATTCTTTACCACAAGTCTCTCATGTTTGTTAGTTTCAACAAAGATAGTATAGAATAAAAGAACATGGAATTATTAAGATCTTCCTTGGATTCCTTAAAGCTTACAAAGACCTTAGACTCATAAGCCTTCAAGACTCCTTTTCAATCTCGCCTCCATAAGCCCTCAAAACTCTCTCAAGGACGAAATAAACATTTACATCTTCATCATGTTGAAAAAGCATCTAAAACACATATTGGATTTGGTAAGCTGGTAAGTTGCCAAGCTTCAAAGTAGCATTAGTCTAGAATTTGAATTCTTTATAATAAGTCTCTCAAGTTTGTAAGTTTCAACAAAGATAGTTATGAAATAAAATATTGTTAGAAGTTCATTGGGATTTGAAATTTGAAATCCTTATTATAATAAAATTTTTAATAAATTTATTGAAGAGTTTTTCCCTAAGGTAATCTTGACTTTTTTAATGATGTTTCATCATTGAAAATATTAAATATATTTAAAATACAAAGATTAATTTCTCTTTTCAAAAGCTTTAAAATATTTTGGCTTCTTGTATCAAGAAAAGTAAAAAACACCACCTCCTTTTGAAAACTTCGATTGTGAGAGATGTCCCAAAATGGTGGTTCTCTTGGGCTCTCCCCATGGTTCGAGGGCCATGGAACACTCTGAGGCACCCTCGGGTGGCTCTCAAGTGTTACAAAACCCACCCCAGCTTGGTGGTACCAAGCTAGCAAAAGGACACCCTCCTGTTGCACTCTCTTCTAAGTCCTCTTCATTCTCCTCTTCTCCGTGGAGAACTACATGGCCCTGATTCTACAGCGGTGGTAGATATGTAGGCAGCCAAGACTGGATAGTTTTGGTGCAATGCCATGCCACACCTTGTACGAAATCGTGAGGGATCTGGGGGTGAGGTACCTTCCCTTGTAGGTGCATCGTCTCCCCTCCCACCGATGTGGTCTACAAGGTTGTGTGTGTGCTTGTTTGCTTGGTTCTCTTCTGCTTGCACTCGTGAGATGCTTGCTTGTTAGAGGCGTATTCCCCAAGTCTTCCACCCCAGATCCATTGGATCTTTGTGAATTCCTTGGGGTGCCGGGCAACGTCAGGGCAACGTTGTTACAGATGGTATCGGAGCATGTTTGAAATTGTGTTGGGATATGGTTGTGCTCTTTGGTTGTGTTACTCCATTGAGCTTGTTTGGTTAATGGCCCCTTCGGATTGATACCTAGGTGATCTAGTATCATATCCTTATGTACTTTGAAGAGTTGCCTGATGGCAATGTTCTACACTCTTCATGAGGGGATAGATGTTCAGTTGAGAGCAATAGATGTATGTTTCTCTCCATCAGGATATAAACAATTGCATTGTATTGATGTCCTTCACTTATTTACTTGTGGTTGGACTAGTTGTGATTGTATGCGTTATGGTTGAGAGGAGTTCTACTAGCAACTCAAGAATTTTGTTGCTCAAGGAGCTCCCATCTCAAGTCTCTAGTGATTCTTCTGGGATGAATCAGACCGAGTCTCCGCTTCAATTTCCACCCAGATGACATGTTTCAAGATGGCATTTGTTGAATCGTGCAAGATATGATATCCTTGACACTCCCACTCATCCTAGATATAGTGAGTATGGAAAAATACAAATGGGGACAAGATGGTTCCTAGGTACCTCAGGATGGAGGTCTTTCAGACATGTGCTCTTGGTGAGCCTTGTTCTAGGTGGACTAAGACCGTTGCTAGTAGACTTTGTACGTTTGTGCTTGCGATTGTATGTTTGTCTATTTGTGTATGCGTGTCTTCTTGGTTGCGTTTTCAAATTCTACATACGTGTTATCTTGGTCATGTCTATCGTTCATAACGCAAGGCATAATGTTTTACGCGGTATGATGGCTTATTGTTGGGGACGTTGAGGATGTAGTGGTTGTTTGTGTCATCCCAAACCCAAATGGTTGTTGTCTTGTTTGACAACTTATTATGCATGAGGCATGATTGCCCTTATTGTTGATCCTTGCGAGTTGTGCTCCTTGTTGAGCTGGTGGTGTTGCTTGTGGCATCACTATTTTGATTGGTGACATTCTTGGCCACTCTAATTTGAAGACTATTGGTGTGGGTCATCCTATTGTTGGTTCTTGTTGAGACCGCACCTTGTTTGATGAGAGTCTTCTTGTGAACGCATCCTTCATGATGTTGCTCGTTGTTGCGAGAATTGGTTTGATGCAGACTTGTTGTTGGATAGACCTTGGTCTTCCTCCTTATTTTTGGGTTGAGTTGATGATTGTCTATTGCCCATGACTCATACGAGTGTGTTGAAATTTTGGTCCTGGTTGAGGCTAGTGTTAGTTTTTGGGAATGATTGTTGTGTATGCATCTTGAAATTCTGAGAGTGTGCTATCTCTCTCTTGGT
>MNCI01020473.1:96460-157768 GCA_015680685.1 Gnetum montanum | reverse complement strand
AGTTGATTCTGTGAGCACAATGTCTATGGGGAAGATATGTGCTCCTGAGACCTTCATGAACTGATTATTTGGTCTTAGAATCCCAACATTGGGTTGTGGATTTATCAATGCCTTGGCTGTGATGGATCAGCAGGTACATCATGATTTGTTTGCCTCTAAGTGCTGGGAGAGCACTAATAGAGGACGGTGATCTATCCTAGACCCTACAGATATTGGGCTAGCAGATGGCATGAAATGGTATCCTTTGCCATGCTAGATACTGATGGCCCAGGAGTGGCCAATGAAATGAGGTCCCACTATGGTAGGATGGTGGATACTCAGTTGGTGTGTTTCGTTATTCGATCATTGCGTTCGTGTCTCGAATCGTTTTCGTTCGAGGTTACCCATGGAGTGGGTTTAGTGCGACGGTAGATCATGTATCTTTTGCGATAGTAGTGCAATGACAGATGATTGTTTACTCTTCGTGACCAAGATAGGTTTTTCTCAAAACAGCATGATTCTTCATGGTATGCTCTTGGTGGCCTAAATCTTCCAGCCTAGGAAGGGGTTGGGTAGTTTGTCCTACAGCCTTTTAAGCTTGGGTAGCATTCCCAAATACCATGTATGTTCCCATATATGAATGTAATCCAATCCTTGAGTGTGTGAAAGGTATCCTTGTGATATTCTCGATCCAGTTGTATGCACACACAAGTGCTGGATGTATTACCTATGTGACTTAGTTGTCTCCTGGTTGTAGGCCTATGCCACACACTGTGACAAGGCCAAGCTTGATGTATGGTGTTTTCCTGGTGCTTGTTTTGGGGCACCCTTGCTATATGTTGTAAATGGCCTTTGTGCCTTGATGTATAATTCTGCTGAAAAGCTCATGAGAAATGCTTCAGTTGGATACAGTGTTGTAACGAACGGACCAAGGCATGTTCTTGCCCATTATGCTCATGAACTGGTGCCATGTGTTCCTGATGATGTTGTTGTGCCTGGATGGTGTATGCTTGGTGAACATCCTTGAGATGGGACAAATCTTGGGAACACATTCTCTTGTGTTCCTGGACTGGCAAAGATCTTGTCCATAGATGATTGATAGTGACTGAACTTCAAATCAATGTGATGTCTAGTGGTGGATTTGAGTTGAGTTCTAGGTATTGGCAACTAGACTTGCTCTTCCATGTTGGAAGCGATCGTGGAGTAGTTGTCCAAACCCTGGGATGGTGGTCCATCCTTGAATAAATGACGTTACAAATACAGAAATTGTGTTTTCTCTTGGTGGCCTTGCTTGGTGGGCTTCTAATGATTTGTGCATGTTGGTGGGCTCTCGTGACTAAGTGCCTTTGGTGCTTTGGAGAGCTATGATGCGCTCTCATAGATTGGGACTTATTGGTGCGTTTTTTTGTCTATGGTGTGATTCCGTGATTGGGGACTCGTTGTGCCTAATAAGCTATGGTGTCTTGCTGAATTTTCCCGTGTACTTGTTCCTTATGTACACTGATGTATCACACAGTCCCTCCCTGATGTATTTGTCCCATGTCTCTGGTGTGATGTTAATTCATGTTGGTGTTCTCACCTCCCTGGTGGGATAAAAGAGTTGATCATGAGGGATCATTCTCCATTTCAATGGATGCCCTCTTCAGTTCCTTAAATTATAAGGTAGGTGGTATTGAGACAGTTGTCTCCTATAAGCAATTGATGTTGGGACTTGTTCCTAGCTGTGGTTTTATGTCCGTGAACTCGTGGGGCTTGTTCTCAGAGATAGGATGTTGTTACCCTGGTGAAATTCATGAAACCTCCTTTGTGAGGTCGTGTTGTTGATGTAAATTAAGATACATATTGCTCTTCATGTAAGCAAGGCATGATCTTGTCTCTCTTAGTGTTGGAGGCTTCAGAGGAACTTCCTTGTTGGGGTTCTCTGGTAGGCCATCCTTATTGTAAATCCTTCGGGGATGAATCGTTTTGTGTTTGAGTTGTAAATGATGTTGATGAAAGCCCATTCCATGTAAAACTATCTTGAGGACTTGGTCCTCCTATGGGCAAGATGTTGTTGATGACTTGTATCTGTTGTTGGGTTGAATGACAATAGGTAGTGGTGCGGCCTTGTCCACCACAAATTGATGTAAATGGGCTTGACTGGGATGTATGAAACAAAACCCAGATCTCCCAAGATGAAACAGAAATCCCTCTTGATCAAAGGGATGAATTGCTTGGTGTCTCGAGTTCTTTTCAAGGGGAAAATTGAAATTGGGTAAGACTTGTGAACCCATGTCTTTCCTCAGTTGCTGACATTTCCACGATATGGTTCTATTGGCTATATTGACTACTTGGGCATGTATGAGGGGTAAGGTGTAGCTAGGCTACTATACTTACCTATGGAAGAAACCTCCCAAAGAGGATCCTTCCTGCAAGTGCAAAATCTACTGAAAGGTGTTGATCATGAGACTGGTAGTCATTCTTGATATAGTGGGGAAATACAAATTTTGAGAACGTTGATGTTCCTCGAAGAATTCATGATTTGGTTACTCTCTGAGGTGACTCTATATTTGTTCTTGGACCTTGTGTTCAAAAAATGCTGCTTGTCCCATAACTTGGAGTTGATGGATAGCTTGCATGTGGCAACTGTGGGTGATCTTTCTCCATGAACAGGATATTCTGGTTGCATTCGATGGTGTGCTTATGGCTGATATGAGATAGGTGATGGAGGATTGTCATGGGGTTGGCTGCCCAATTGACCCTCCCTTGTTCTAACATTCGAGCAGGTATTCTCGATGTTGGACAATCACAAGAGGTGTTGCTGATAGTTGGGGCTTGTTGTATGTAGCCTCTTGGAGAAGTTTCCAAACAAATTGCTGGATCTTCTCTCTCGTTGGAATACTATGGAATGATGAATGATGAATTGAGGCATGCAATGCTGGTGTCTACAGACGGCAAGGTCAAGCTCAAAAGATCTACCCTTGTACCTTGTTTGTAAGGGAGAACATGCTTGACTCCCTTCATACCAGCTTGAACAAACATGATGAGAAAAAAAGAGAATGTGCATGGTACCGATGCATGTGAAATCTGTGCTTAGATGGTTGCACTGGTGAGACCCCATGGGTCTCGATGCGAGTAGCAGAACATGGAGTTCTGGCAAGCATGAGTTGCTTGCGGAGACATGGCTCTTAGGAGCATGTCCTCTCTCTCGGTGTGATGTTCCCAAGTCCCTCACCATGGGTAGTGGCCCTGGTGAGCCCTCAAAAAAAAATTAATGGGTGCTGAGATGCCATTCACAGAGGAACTCGGCGGGACTTGTGGAAGAGGAGCTGTCTTCTTGCATAAGTGTGGGCTTACGTAAGAAGATATGTCTCTAGACCCTCAGAAGGGACGGATCCATGGGACGCCTTAGAGACGTTGGCCCTTTGGGTTGGACTCTCCCGCTCATATAGAGAAGGGAAGTCTTGGGCTTCCTCCACTTGCCCTTGCGTTTCATGCAAGGCATTGGATGGAAGGACGTATCAGGTGTTGGGGTTGGTACCTTCCTTCAAGCCTGGCATCTAAGGAGTTGACGGATCCCCGAGTTGACAGAGTTCCGAACGCATTTAGAAGTGTACACTCGAAGCAATCCTAGGCTCCGCTCCAAGGACGTCGCTTCTTTGTGTGGGGGAGGATTGTGAGAGATGTCCCAGAATGGTGGTTCTCTTGGGCTCTCCCCATGGTTCGAGGGCCATGGAACACTCTGAGGTGCCCTTGGGTGGATCTCAAGTGTTACAAAACCCACCCTGGCTTGGTGGTACCAAGCTAGCAATAGGACACCCTCTTGTTGCACTCTCTTCTAAGTCCTCTTCATTCCCCTCTTCTCCGTGGAGAACTACATGGCCCTGATTCTACGGTTGTCATAGATATGTAGGCAGCCAAGACTGGATAGTTTTGGTGCGGTGCCATGCCACACCTTGTACCAGATCGTGAGGGATCTAGGGGTGAGATACCTTCCCTTGTAGGTGCATCGTCTCCCCTCCCACCGATGTGGTCTACAAGGTTGTGTGTGTGCTTGTTTACTTGGTTCTCTTATGCTTGCACTCGTGAGATGCTTGCTTGTTTGAGGCGTATTCCCCAGGTCTTCCACCCCAGATCCATTGGATCTTTGTAAATTCCTTGGGGTGCCGGGCAACGTCAGGGCAACATTGTTACTTCGGTAGTTAGCTCTTTCCAATATAACTAGTACGCATTCTACTTTCAATTTTTTTTTTTAAATTGTTCTAACCGGATTTTACCATTGATCAAAAGGTTCATCCATTATTACGATGAGATGGGATTAAAAAACAATGCCTTTATTACCATGTTTTAAAACAACTAAATAAGCAAACTTTGCACCTTTAAAGTCTCCCTAAGTGGGATCAGACAATTTGTCTACGTGATCCTCATGTGAAGTAAAAGAAAATTAAATGCATTTATTACAATGTCATTTATCATGGTTTAGCTAGTCGATGGGGAATTCGTAAATCTTGGATGATTTGTATTTACCGTGCATATCTGAAGGAGAAGCTTAAACAGAAGTGAATCAGATTTTAAGCAGATACTTTTAATTTAAATTAAATTAAGAATAATATTTAATAAACGAAAAAGAAATAAAAAATATAATTTAAATATGTTATTATATTTTAATTTACATTTGAAGCTCGACGTTTTATATACTCATGCACCTAAACACGTTTTAAATCTAGAATGTTTAATTCCCCATTTCCAAGAATCAATTCATTTAACCCATAGGATTTCAAATAAACATAAAATCAAACTTCATTATTTTATTTCCTCAGGTACCAAGGGAGGTCACAATAGCAGGATGACAACATAAAATAGGAGATGGGAAATGCTTGAAATTGGTGGACGCACATATGCTACACGTATTTGATCA
The DNA here is from genome assembly GCA_015680685.1 of Gnetum montanum. Classification (NCBI taxonomy): domain Eukaryota; kingdom Viridiplantae; phylum Streptophyta; class Gnetopsida; order Gnetales; family Gnetaceae; genus Gnetum; species Gnetum montanum. The sequence continues at coordinate 152,892 of MNCI01020473.1, read as the reverse complement.
GATCAGAGCTCATCATATGGGGGGCTGCAGCAGGCAGCCCCAGGAACACAGCCGCTCTCTTTTGTAAGTTTCACGCTTATGCTGTATGGATGCATTGTTTGGTTTATTTCACGCACCTGCTGCGAGGTCAGGTTAAGAGCTGTGGCCACCACCATTGTCGGCAGTTTAAACAGAGCTTCAGCTTGAACCTGAGAATAGATAAAAATGAAAACAAAAGCGTTCAAAATGAGTTGAGTTAGTGCAACGCCATGATATAATCTACAAATACGAAACTGAAGTTTAAGTTGAATCCATACGAGGAATCCAGCATTCTGGCTGTTAAGGACGGCGATGAAGTCTGCATCTTGGGTGCCTATGTTCATCTGGAAATGGAGCATGCCGCGGGGAAAGACTGTAATATCGCCAGGGTAAAGAGTGTTGATGTGAGGTTTCCCGTTGGTATCAATGAAACCAACCCGCATAGGCCCTCCTGATAAGAGCGTTAGTAACTCGGATGCCCGCGGATGTGTGTGCGGCACATTGGCTCCGCATGGCACCAGCTTGAATCTCGCCATCGTCAGGCCCTGCTTCCTGGGGCAAACAGGGGCAAACAAAGTTACAACGTGTTAGATTAGTTTATAACTTTATATGTATATGTGTGAGAGATCGGCAAATTTACGATTTATGTCTACAATCTCACGCTGCTGAGTTATTTCAGCATCTGCAACCTCTCTAAACCAAAGATGACCAAAGATGTTTCTACGGGTACTGAAACGCGCGTTTCAGTATCAGAAATTTTGGCCCAATCGCAAATCCGTGACGCATAAGTTTTGGCATTTCTCCATTTCTCGGTACCAGAACTAGAGACTGTCTCAACGAGAGAAAAGATTAATGGACCTTTGAAAAGGCTATCAAGGTTGGGAATTAAGCAATTTTTATGGCATCGAAGGATTAACACTTAGGGCTGCACTGTTCATTCTGCTCTTGGTAGATGAGGGAAAATCTAATTTCTTGGAATAACTGCACCCAAGGTCAAAAATAAATAGCATTACTTCATTTCATTAAAATATAGTATTTACACTAACGTAAAATAAAATTTCCAAATTCAGAAAAAATTAAGTGAAACTCAAACTTTATTAACTGAAAATGAAAAAACATATGAATACCTAAGACCAGGGAAGTTCTCATCGGTTGTAGATGCTCTGATGCCGCCAGAATCGACGGTGACTTGCCCGTTTTTCATGAGGTTGCGCAGAACGAAATCTGATACTCCTGGTTCAAAATCCACCAATGGGTCCGGATCCGCTGCGTTTGCCATTCCCAGTATGAGAACCAGCACCGCCCCAGCCACAGCCACAGCCACATTCGCTCTCTGCAACTGCATCCTCGCCATTATTATTATTATTCTTTGTTGAAAGCTGACAATTGAAACAACGATATATGCTATTTCTGCTGCAATGCGCCGTTGCCGTTGCTTAACCTCGGTATTTGTAGTGCCACTGGAGCTGCCATCTTCAACGCAAAGACGGTAATGACAAAGAAGACAATTAAAAACCAATTTCCTGCTTTGCAGACGAAGACAAAGAAGAAAATTTAAAATCAGTGTCTTACGTTGCACCAAGACAAAGACAGGAAGAAAATTTTAAACCACTATTTTTGGATGCAGGCCCAGAAAAAGACAGGAGGAAAATTTAGAACCACTTAATATCTGACCAACCAAGACAGATACGGCAGAAAATTTAAAACTACTTTCTCTCTTTGCAGAGCACCCGAAGAAAATTTAACACTACGTTTTTCTTGGCAGATGAGCTGGATCACTTGCTTNAAAGACAATTAAAAACCAATTTCCTGCTTTGCAGACGAAGACAAAGAAGAAAATTTAAAATCAGTGTCTTACGTTGCACCAAGACAAAGACAGGAAGAAAATTTTAAACCACTATTTTTGGATGCAGGCCCAGAAAAAGACAGGAGGAAAATTTAGAACCACTTAATATCTGACCAACCAAGACAGATACGGCAGAAAATTTAAAACTACTTTCTCTCTTTGCAGAGCACCCGAAGAAAATTTAACACTACGTTTTTCTTGGCAGATGAGCTGGATCACTTGCTTGCCATGTAGAACCATCCAAGCAGATTCCTCAGCGCAACGTGGAGTATTTATTACCATTCCACAACTAAGCCGCCTGCGTGGTATGTTTATTCCGGATTAAATTGCCCACGGCTTGCTTATCAATGCCTAATCCATGACCTTGACGTTGATCGATATTTACTCCATTTACGACTCTTAGTGATTGCTCTGCAATGGCCGTCTCTGTCAAAACAAAGTTCTTGCAATCCACTGAATAATGCAGAGTTTGTTGAAGCAGCATAGAAGTCGTGGAGTTTGATAGCTGCATCCCACGTGGTTAACGTTCAATAGAGGAACGATTTTGGAAACCACTGATTCGTAGGTGGATGTATTTTGGTGGTACTATCTTTTAAAAACCAAGGAAAAACAATAACCTATGTCAATGATACCTGTTTAAGGATATCGGCGTTGTTATCTCTATCAACTACTCATTTGTTACTTGCAAAATTAAAATACCATAAGAGAACTAGTTGTGAGCTCATGCTTGGTGTGCTATTCGTCCTATTAAGGCTTTAGCAACCCTATATATGTTTTGATTGTCCTATTAAGGCTTTAGCAACCCTGTATGTGTTTTGATTGACTAGGTTGATGGATTCCCATAAAGCAAAGTTCAACTTTAAAAGCTCACAGAATTAAAACTAGGTTGAATTAGATGAGTAACGGACAAAGTTATTGCTCTTAGAAGCTTTCGGCTCAAAAAAAATGCAAAAATCCTCTTCCATTTGAATACAAATGATAAAAATTTGGTTAAAGGTCACACATATATATACTATTTTTATATTGCATTGACATAGATACATTGACATATCCAATTGCATCAACAACAATGCGTCGACACAACTAAAACTTAGAATTTTATTTTGAATTTCTAGCCTATTTTTATGAATTTTAAAACAATCTAGAGGTTGAATGAAAGCTAGAAAGAGGATCTAAAGATGAGAATAGTATTATGATCATTGAGAAGCTTGCACTAAGGATAGGGTTTGGATACTTTGATAACATGCATGAGAACATGGTTAAAAAACAAATGATGCATTCAATCTTGGAATTGGAGCTCAACAATATAGACATGTGGAGGTAGTGTATAGACTACATTTCTAAAAGTTATATAAGTGGGTCCTCTCCAAAGAAAGCTTATGCTTTTAATGCCCTTCTATAACCACCACACAAGGTGTCCATAGACACATTGGAAATTAAATATTGATCTAGTTTATATGCCACACTCACGTAACAACTATTTTCAAAATCCTACACTATACTAACTCAAAATCATTAGTCAAGTAATTGCATGCAATAATGAGATGAAGAATGAAATAAGAATGGATTACAGAAAAAGGGATATGAGATGCTTTACCATATCTTCAATAGGTTCTTGTGTTGATTATGATTTAAATGACCATCATATTTATTAGTCCAAGTTTCAAATCAAGTTCATATCTTGTCCAATAATGTCATATTATGTCATCACAAACTTATAACCATATGACCACCACAACCATATGAAAACATCATTATTTAAAAAAAGTGAACAAGGAAGCATTTTGATTAATGAATTACTTATACATTAAATGTTTTTAAGAAACTTAGCCATCAATTAGAAGGGCATCTTTAGGCATGGGTAAGATACCATTCTAACCCCAAAGCTAATGCTAATCTCACCATAAGAGTACCTTCAAGTATGGATAACATGTTCTTTTAGTCAAATATTTGGAATAGTTCAAAAGACCTATGAGATCCCTAGTAGTATCCTACCTCTAGGTATGGGTAATATATCTTTTTAATGATACCCCAAAAATTGATTTTCTTTTGTGAATTAATTAATAAGTGATTTGCGTTTTTCTTACTAAATGACTATCTTCAAGCATGGGTAACATATCTTTCTACTAACACGGCAAGGCGACACTTATTCAAGAACATGATTCCAATAAATTCTTGATGCAAACAAAGAGAATATTGCACACTAAAGGAGGACTATTAACAAGTAGTGTCTAATGCTTTATCCATATGAAGACAGATATATACAAAGTTAAAGTATTTTTATTTATTTTTTAGTTGATGGGCATATGTAAACTATTTTGGCCCCAACTTACCTTTACTTTGCATAAATTTCTTTGTTTTCATTATAAGGAATGACTTCTCAAGTTCCCCAAGTATGGCCCCAATGATTTCCCATAAAGGCCATACATGAATGAAATGACCTATTTTGACATTCGATTTTCTTTGCAATTTCATGATTTTTAATATTCCTTTCTTCTCTCATATACACATCTATCACTAGTATCAACTTCCACTCTTGATTATCAATTCATTTTCATCAATCATTAATGCAACCAAATTATCAAGTAACCCTCATATTAAATGCATTATCAAGATTTCAATAACTTATTTTCTCAAAGTCTAGAATTTTAGACATTCCAAAATTATCACATCTAGAAGATCAAGAGTCAAAACTACATAAGTCATCAATTCAAGAAGAAGTTTTTAACAATTTCTTTTTAAAAAGATGTTAACCATCCTTAAGAACAAAAACTAGAATACTAGCATTTAAAACATTACATGCTTCCACTTATCTTTGCATGATGTTTGAATAATTAATTTTATAATAACATAATATCAATAAATGAAGACTTTGAAATAGTACTTCTATTTCAAAATAAAGTAAAATTAGTGTTAAATAATGAAACTATAAAACTATTTGTAAATTAATAAATTTAAATTTTGGAGCAAAATTAGAGTAAAACAAGGTTATCCTTTATTTCCAATTCTCTTTAACCTCTTCATTAATGAATTTCAAGATTGGATATGTAATGCACCTCATAGATGTATAAAAATATGTTCTTAAGTAATGAACCTACTTCTTTATGTAGATGATGTTATTTTAATATCTACTTCTATGAAAGGTATGTTTAATAAACTATAAATTTTAGAATAGACTTGCATTTCTTCTAGTTTGCAAGTTAGTGTATTAAAAACTACAATAATGATATGGGACACAAGAAATGCACAATTTAATTTTAAATTTAGTGCTCAGAATGTTTCAGACATTTATTTTTATCTTATTATGTTATATGGATGCTTATCCTAAAAAATTGAAAAAAAAAGAATAGATCAAAATTTCTACAATTTATTTTATTATGTTATATGAATGCTTATCCTAAAAAATTGACAAAAAATAAGAGATCAAAATTTCTACATCAGTGTTTGAAGACACAAAAGAGTAAGTTGGTTCATAAGTAGACTTCTTTAAGTTCACATAATCATAAAACAGAAAGTATAAAATGGATGCAACTTCTTAGAGAAGAACACACCTATAAGCTATGTGGGTTAAAAGATCTTGAGGAAGAGCAACATACTCTTTTTTTTTTAAAAAAAAAAATCTATTAGATTGAGTATTCTTTTTTTTAAATTGCTATTAGATTGAATATTTTGTTAGGATAAGGACAGGATGTTGATGATAATGATGCTCTTAGGCTAAATATTTGACATAAAAATATAAATCTTTAGTTGGTCACTTTGTTGAGTGGATATTTAATTTTCATGATAGAAATGTAATGTCTATCCCATAGAACCTAATGACCTTTAAATATAATAAAACATTAGTTTTAGTTTCAATTAATATAAAATGAATTTTTCTTCCTAATATTAAATAATGATAAAATATTGTATAATTCATAAATGGTAAAATATTTTTTTAAAATAATTAATTTTTTAAAGATGATTTATGTCACAAATTGTGTTTAATGGATGATACAAAATAATTTACCAAATATAATAAAGGATTTACAAGTGTTCACCTTGTTCAAATGCGAAGCAATGAAATATGAGAACCAAATTCATGACCAAAAAGGTGTTGGTTGAGCTCGCAACCACAGGAATGGTTCCCTACTATTGGCATATTGCATTCTTTTTATCAGAATCCTTACAAGCTCAATGGACTAAATAAATAGTGACCACTTTCAACATATACAAGCATAAACCAAAGCAAAAGATTTTGGACAGTTTTTTTCATAAATAAACAAAACAAAGTAACAATGCATCAATGAATAAAGTGAAATGTAGCCCAATTGGTAATTGGCCTTACATTGAAAGTTAGGAATCCATCAACCTACTCAATCAAAACATATACAGGGTTGCTAAAGCCTTAATAGGGCTAACAGCACACCAAGCATGAGCTCACAACCAGTTCTCAAATGGTGTTTTAATTTTGCAAGTAAAAGCTGGTATTTCAATTTTGCAAGTAAAAAGTGACTGATTGATAGAACAGATAACAACGCCGATATTCTTGAACAGGCAGCATTGAAATAGGTTTTCGTTTTTTCTTAAAATTTAAAAAAAGAGTACCAACAAAATATATCCACCGACGAATTAGTGGTCCAAAATCGTTCCTCTATTTGAACGTTAACCACGTGGGATGCAGCTATCAAACTCCACGACTTCTAATGCTGCTTCATCAAACTCTGTATTCAGTGAAACGCAAAAACTTTGTCAAACTCTGCACTCAGTGAACTGCAAAAACTTTGCTTTGACAGAGACAGACATTGCAGAGCGATCACTAAAAGTCGTAAGTGGAGTAAATATCGAAGAACGTCAAGATCATGGATTAGGCATTGATAAGCAAGCCGTGGGCAATTTAGTCCGAAATGAACATACCACACAGGCGCAAGTTGTGGAATGGTAATAAACGCTCCACGTTGCACTGAGGAATGTGCTAGAAAATGGTTTTAAATTTTCTGCCGTCCTTGTCTGGGTCTGCAGACAGAGGGAAAGTGGTTTCTCTTTTCTGTCATCCTTATCTTGGTATGTCTTTGTAGTGGTCTGGAAAGAGATTAAGTGGCCCTCAATTTTCTGCGGTCTTTTCCATGGTCTGGATAGAAAAATAGTGGGTTCTAAATTTTCTTCCTGTCTTTGTCTTGGTCTGTAAAGGAAGGCACTGATTTTAAATTTTCTTAGATCTTTGTCTTGTTCCGCAAAGAAAGAAATTGGTTTCGAATTTTCTTCCGTCTTTATCTTCAATCTGCAAAGAAAGAAATTGGTTTTACATTTTGTCTTCGTATTTACCGTCTTTGCGCTGAAAATGGCATCTCAAGTGGGACTACAAATACAGAAGTTAAGCAACAGCAACGACGCACTGCAGCAGAAATAGCATCCTATGTTCCTATCGTTGTTTCAATTTTCAGCTCTCAAAAAGCGATCAGCTTTCAAAAAACAATAAGAATAATGGCGAGGATGCAGTTGCAGATAGCGAATGTGGCTGTGGCTGTGCTGGTTCTCATACTGGGAATGGCAAACGCAGCGGATCCGGACCCATCGGTGGATTTTGAACCAGGAGTAAAAAGTTTCGTTCTGCAAACCTCTTGAAAAACGGGCAAGTCACCGTCGATTCTGGCGGCACCAGAGCATGTACCACCGATGAAAATTCACCTCACCTACGAGGATTCGAAAATCTTTTCGGATGCCGGAAATGGGCACTAAGCATGATGAAAGGAAAGTAAAAACAGAGCATCATGAGCATGTATATTGTCATTGGCCATCTGCTACAGATTTTAGAAAAAGGTTCAACAAGCAATCATATCCGTCGTCATGTTCATGACTGATGCCCATGACAATGACCCTGTTTTGGTTTTTCTTTTCTCAACAGACAGATGAGAAAAAGAGCAAAAACCAGCAATGAACAATAAACAACACCCGTGAATGTGAGAAAAAGAGCAAAAACCAGCAATGAACAATATACAACATCCGTGACTGTGTGGGTCATGGCGGGACCTTTGACGCTCCCAAAGGCCAATCCACGCAAATTCACTGTTTTCTTCGCACGCGCCGTCCCCTTCCGTCTGACCCAAACTTGGCCCTTCAGCCTTCGGTTACCACAATAGCCCTTTCGTGATTTCCGCGTGTTTGTTTCTTCGTTCGTATTCCCTTGTTTTCTCTGGTCTCCCTGTCATGCTGATGCCATGAATCTTGATTGCTTGCTCGTACTCCCTTGTTTTCTCTGGTCTCTCTGTCATGCTGATGCCAGGAATCTTGATTGCTTGCTTGCGACCTAAACAATGAAAATGAAGTTTCTCCTAAGATTCGGAATAGGAAAAGGTTAATAGATTTTAATGCACAATGCAGACATCAAGAAGAAGAAAAGAACCAAGGGAAGGCAAGGAGACAATTTCAATCTGTATGTACAGATGCAGATAAAATTTTATTGCAAATTATGGAAATGTGTGCCCATTGCAGATTTAATGTGCTTCTCTATCCAAATCCAATGCCAACAGTTTGTCAATACGTGCCCATTGCCGATTTAATGTGCTGCACTATCCAAATCCAATGCCACTATCTTGTCAAATTTTCTGCCGTCATTGTCAAAATTTAAATCGCAAATCTCCGATGCCTAGGATCCCAGGTAGGGAGACTTTAAAGGTGCAGAGGTTGCTTCCATAGTTGTTTTAAAACATGGTAATAAAGGCATTGTTTTTTAATCCCATTTCATCCTAATAATGGATAAACCTTTTTATCAATGGTAAAGTCCGGTTAGAACAATTTAAAAAGAAGTCTAAAAGCAGATTGCATACCTGTGAGAGATGTCCCAAGTGGTGGTTTTCTTGGGCTCTCCCCATGGTTCGGGGGCCATGGAACACTCTGAGACGTCCTCAGGTGGCTCTCAAGTGTTACAAATCCCACCCCGGCTTGGTGGTACCAAGCTAGCAATAGGACACACTCCTGTTGCTACTCTCTTCTCTAAGTCCTCTTCCTTCCCTCTTCTCCGTGGAGAACTACATGGCCCTGATTCTACGGCGGTCGTAGATATGTAGGCAACCAAGACTGGATAGTTTTGGTGCGGTGCCATGCCACACCTTGTACCAGATCGTGAGGGATTTGGGGGTGAGGCACCTTCCCTTGTAGGTGCATTATCTCCTCTTTCATTGATGTGGTCTACAAGGTTGTGTGTGTACTTGTTTGTTTGGTTCTCTTCTGCTTGCACTTGAGAGATGCTTGCTTGGTTGAGGCGTACTTCCTAGGTCTTTCGCCCCAGATCTATTTGATCTTTGTGAATTCCTTGGGGTGCCGGGCAACGTCGGGGCAACGTTGTTACAGTACCAGTTATATTGTAAAGAGCGAACCACCCAAGTTTTCAAAAGGAGAAGCTGTTTTTTACTCTTATTTATACAAGAAACCAAAATCTTTTAAAGCTTTTGAAAAGAGAAGTCAATCTTTGTATTTTAAATATATTTAATATTTTCAATGATGAAACATCATCAAAAAAGTGAGGATTAACTTAGGGAACAACTCTTCAATAAATTTATTAAAAAATTTTATTATTACAAGGATTTTAGATTTCAAATCCCGATGAACTTCTAACAATATTTTATTCCATAACTAACTGATAAACTTGAGAGACTTATTGTAAAGAATTCAAATTGTGGACTAATCCTAGTTTAAACTCGACAACTGACCAAATCCAAAATGTGATTTAAAAGATGTCATACAGTGGCTGCATGCAACTCAAATTTTGCAATTCACCGGCTAACACCTCATGGTTAAAAACTTATTCCTGGAACCAGAATCAATCGCTACCTATTTTCGTGTCAAACATCTCACTAAGTTAACAAAGTTTTAACTTCGACTCAACCTCTCAACACAGTAATCACCGAACCAGTGAGCCTGCAAGTTTAAGCTACTGAGCACGCGTAAAAAAATTATTCGGTTGTCAGGGGCAAGCACAGCAAAAGAGACAGGCTTTATTCCTCTCTTTCTGGCTGTTACGAGTGCGACGTACAAAGAAAGAATGTTAGCCCACGTGCCTGGGTCATAACCCCTTTACAGACATTGTGGGACCTGTCAGCTCCTTGAGCTGCCTTCAGACACGAGCTCTGATATTTTCCAATTGGAAACACTGTTTCTGGAAGCTCTGAGTTTCGGGACATCATCGCTAACTGTGAAGGAAAATGGGCGTAGGCAGCATTATGTTGCAGGCGCTGGAAAGGGTCGGTTCCAGCGCCGGAATCGTGGCTTCGGCGCTCTCTGTGCTGCCGCGGATTGCAGAAAATGGCCGGTAATTCCATGGATTGAATTTCAAATCGAGAATTTTGATTTTGGTAAAGTTTTGGTAGTTCGATGTTTGAGCCGTTGTTTCGTGTTTTCTGGATCATTTCAGTTTTTAATTCCATGATTGAAAGTTTTATTTCGATGATGATCGGCTTATGATGGCCTGTATTGCAGGGTTTTGAATCGATGATAAGTTTTGTTTATCGAAAGAAATTTTTTTAGGCAAAAAATAAAGAAAACAAAAGTTGTCCAGTAAGCGTGCATTGAAAATTTGAAATTGATTCAAGGCTGTTGTTGGCAATGTTTATGGTGGTTGTTTTATTGATGTATGCTCTGTTGGCCTTTCAAAATAAATAACGATATGTTTTTAAGCTCTAATTCTTTGAATATGTACTTGATTTCATTTTTGTGTTTGTTCATGTTTGGGAGAGGTTTGGCCGAGAGGCCAATTTCAATCGTCTATACTTCCAGATTTGCCAATGCCACATTTGTTACGTCACTCTTGTAACAGGGGGAATGTCTACTTGAAAATATCAGGATACGGAACTTAGTGTCAATTGAGGCTTACATAAAGAAACCCCACTAGAATTCAATCCTAAGAATTTTGATGTTTGAGAAGAGAAAAGCTTCAAGGATGTGAATCCACACTAGAAATTAGGTATCATTAAATTCAACTAGAAATTCAGTTGGTTTAAGTATTCATCTTTCAAGACACCAGGATTCTTAGGGTCTTGTTTTAGTTTGATTTACTTTTACAAATTTTGCTTGCCAAAAAGTTAACGGGCTATATACATTTGGAATTGGCCTGGTGGTCAGAAGTAGCTTAGCTATGTATCAAAGGCCTATAATTGGCTAAGAGAATCTTGTCAGTTTGCCTTATGGACAAGGAATAAGACTTAACTTTCTCAACTTTATAATCAGTGTTAATTATTAAGATTTATATTCATCTCCCAACAAAAAAGGATTCTACCTCTCAATCTAAAATGAATTTTTCTTGCATTACCAATAGAAATAAGAAAATAAATTGAGTAAAGAATGAGAGGTTGAATCTTGTTTTTGGGAGGTGAGCCTGATAAAAACTATCTTAGCCAATTCTAGATAGACATCTGTAATATATAGCAAGATATTCAGCATCATTAATCAGGAATCTATATTGTTTAGAGAGTCTCTTCTATGTTATTTAGTTTGTTTGGAGAAAGAATGATCAATTAGTTTTGTGTTTCATTGGAAAAGTGTCATGAATTATGATTGAATGTTAAGAATCTTATTTAATACTTGGGGTAGTTAAGATACTATTGTAAGTCAATACTGCATAACATGTACAAAAATTGCAACTTTTCATATAAGTGATTTAAAGATGTCCGTTGTACATCCTTTCATTGACTATCGTATCGTTGACAATTTGGATTCATTATTATTGCATGCTATATGAAAAGGGAAGGTTTTTAAAATGTGAATTTTTTATCTTAAGAGTTGTTTAGCATATTTTGTTCTCTCTTCCCTGATTCAAAAGTTTTGCTTCCCCTTGTTGATTTAGTCATTCTTTGATGCAATATGTCGAAACCATTGCTATGAGAAAATGCATTATGTGCATTATGTGTTGTAACCTGAAATAATTGTAATATTGGTACACACTAAGATATATAGTCTAATTAGAACTTTATAACTCAGCATTGCCCACTAGAATCAAATCTATGACTTGAACTTTCAAATCAATGGTCTTTACCACTAGGCTAATAGTTCATTGTTAGAAAAAATGCATCATGATGGCAATTAATTTATTTTTCTTTCTATATGCATGAACATTGATGTGTATGTGTTACTTTGTTTGTGGTGGTTCATACATAAATTATTTTATTAGTAGATGGCAGGACTAAACAGTTAATAGTAGGTCTTCATGTTACTTTGCAGGTCGCTGTCCTCTAACAATGGTTCAGTGGCTTTTGATGATAATTCTTTGTCATTGCCATTGGAAGGAAATAAAAATGCAGTTGAGTCTCATGGTTCTCCAGAACTTGTGAGTACCTCATCAATGTCAAACAATTGGATAAAACCTCCCCTTAAATCATCCAATACATATGCCCTACAGTTTCATGGATCTGATGATGTTTCTCATGCCTTCAGATTATTGCAAACAAGTTCAGGTGTCCAGGTATTTTTGTGTGCTGATATGTTAAATTCTAAGATACAGATTCTACCATTTTCTTGATAAATAAAATTTGGTAAAGTTTAAGATCGAGGGTACCTACTATTGGTGGCCATCAGTTATTGATGGAAAGTAAAAAGATCAGCTTTACTACATGAAATCTGCAAGACATTGCCATATCGAATGGAAATACGCTGTTTTGTAAATGTAAAATAAGTAGTTCTGTGTTGCAAAGGAAAACCAGCAGGTGCCAGGATCTTAACTTGTACCGAATTCCCTGAATATTTAATTTTCTCAGTTATGTACACTGGCACATCTTCTACCAGAGGAACTGATGAGAAACAGGCTAATAAGAGTAATGGAGCTTTAATTTTATATGTATATTGCTAGAGAAATATTTCACTAAATGATGTATTTTAATTATTTTTCTAAGATCTCTATGGCATACTACCAGCATCCTGATATTTTCTAAGTTGCGTAATAGTGAGGCTTTGGTAAAGAGGGCTGTCAAGGATCTGTTGCTGGTCATAATGTGCTTGCAGTAGTATCTGGGTTGGTTTACGAGTATTTTAGTATGATCTTTTTTTTTGCAAGCCACTTTTAGATTGTAATAAATTTTAAATTCTCCTTTGCATAGGCAATGGTTGGGTCAATTGCTTCTGATCCGGCCTTGTGGGGAGCAGTTATGAGGAATGAGAAAGTTTTTGAATTCAAAAATAAGCTTGAAAGAGGTAGAGATCCCTTATTCTTATCGTCATTGTTTGTTCCTTGATGATGAAATTTCTGACTTGCTTATGGTAACTTTCTTTGCAGAACGGCGTCTGCAACCTGAATCATCTGAAGTATGTAGCGAAATAGTTTGCCAAAAAAATTGGTGGAATGGTTTTACAAATAAAGTTTTTGGTTACATGGATAAAATGAAAAAGACTGTTCAAGGAATGTTTGGATTGGAAGATCAGAATGTCTCTGAAAATGGACATAACATTATTATATCATCTTCTATCGCCCTCTCAGCTGTTGCTCTGCTAGCTGTGCTTCTGAAGCGTTCCTAAGGGAATCTAGCAATGTTGGTGTGCGGTTTTATTACTTGATCACACAAAATTTGGGACACATGTATGATAAGATTTTAATGTTTTTAAGGTTCTTGTATAAATTTAAGTTTTGAACTTTTTGAGACTGAATCTGACATCCCGCGGTAGCTAGCAGGACTTAACATCCAAAAGTCCTTAACAAGCTGGGTGAAATTTTTTTAACAAAAAATTAAGTGAATTATGAAACTGAAACGCAAGGATCTATTGGATAGGGGAAATATCCTTAGTATATGCAACAACACTCATTAATAAAGTTACTAGGTTTCCTTGGTGTTATGTTAAAAAGGTCAATTTGTTATTTGTGACTATTTTGCTTTAGAACATGATATTCTAGGAATATGTGATGTTCATTTGCAATTGCTTTCTGATTGCATAAATGATAGGATATCTCTTCTCGTACAGTCTTCACAATCTGTACGTTTTAATTCTAATAGGTGATGGAGAAATATAAGTTGAATGTTAACCAACTAGAATTGTTTCTTTCCTGCCAAGTTATCCCAAATGTGCAAAAGTGTCTTGTTTCTAATATAAATACAAAGTTACAATATATCTCAATGTAGAATTTTTACATCAATATTTCATTTTTTGAGCCAAATCATTTCCTTGTAGAACCATCCTTCTCTTGTGTAGCTGTTAAGCTTTCTTTTTCGAAGATTAGAGACTATGGAAATATGCTACGAATTGATAAAAGACTTCTATCTTTAAGAGCATCATCTCTATTGTAAGAAAATACAAATCATATTGTATCTATCTATTAGTGCAAAATTCTTCCATTAGGAACATGTTTCTTTAACTTTTTCTATTTTTTTCAAATATTTTTGCTGGCAAGTCTAGGACCTTGCATTGCACACCGATACAAAAGAGTTGGTTTCACAATAAAGCAAAACAACTATTTTCTGATTTCCAGGCTAAGATAGCTTTCTTACAATCTACGTACAATCTTTTCTTTGATTCATGCCTTCCACTAGTAATTCTAGGAAAGATCTAAACTAAGGTATCTATATCTATAAGTTGGTGTCACATTTACATGGTCTTTTCCAATAGTAAAAGAGTAATAATTATTCCAAGTGTCTTAAACCATAATTTTGGTTTTTTGTGCATTAACTTTCTTTCCTAACTATTAGCAAAAATCATTCAAAACAACAAGCATTTGTTGCAAACCTTCCTTAGAATTAGAGATGAGAGCTACATCATTAGCAAAAGATTATTGACTATTAATTTACATAAATAAAATAAAGAATAAAACAAGAAAATTATAGGATGCAAAGAATGGCCCAAGGATCTAGTAGGAAGCAAATGCCAATATGATGATTCACATCTCATGATACACTATGTAGTCAAGGTGCAATACAAATGTATAAACATCTAAAAGTTGAAATTATAGCGATAGCCATGTAGCTCAACAAGAAGCTAGTATTGTCCACTATACATAATTAGAGAATGATTCATGTTATCTTCTTGCTCAAATTTTTTGCTTATCAAGAATAATTAATTATTATGTTGGATTGTTGCTTAGCTATGATTTTCTTTTAATATGTTTTCCTATTTAGTAGCCACTCTTATTTCTATTCATTTCCTATTTTAGTCATAGTGCCCTTTTATTGCTCATTTTCTATTTTAGCATATTGTTCTTTTTAGCTATTCATATTTTATTTCAGCCATAGTCTTCTTTAGTTTTTGTTCATTTCTAATGACACTCCCCTCTAATGGAGTTCTCCTTCTTTCTTGCATGCATATTCACTACTTTTCTTTTTTGCCTTTTCCTCTCACCACTCTTCTCTTTATAATTGCTATTGGAATTTAAGAGATGATGAGTTATTTCTTGTAACTAATTCTATGTTGGAACCTATTTTCCCTTAGCTTTTTTTAAATCAAACATTTTTCATACTATATAATCATGAATTCGATTCTCTCCATTGTCACTATTAAAAATTAATAAAAATATATTCTAACTAGTTGCAGGTTCAATTCCCTTATTTGCAACTTTCAATATTTTAAATTTGTAATTTTTTCAGATCTCATATTAAATTCCTATTAATCTTGCATAATAGAAAACTAACAGCATAAAACATTCAAACATAATATCCATCTCCGTTCATTTTTTAGCAACATTATTTCAAAATTTATTCATAATAAATATGTAGATGTGCTTTATTTATACTCAACATTCTTTTTGTTTATTCAATTAATATATGCTAAATTAGTGGGTAGTACATACTTATTACTTTGCATTGGTAATACATAGTACACAATTAACACAACTCAAATTAATCACAAAGATTAACAAGTCATTTGACTAATCATCAATACATCATTCAATCAATACATACAAGAGGTGTTATTCATCATACAAGTTATGAGCACATCAACAATACTCAAATCCATCACAATTATGAAATTGACAAATCAATAATAATTCATACAATTCATGAAAATAAGCACATTAGCAACACCTTAAATTCCATTATAAAATTATAGATAGTTCTACAATTCAACATAAAAATACTATGACAAACATCAAGAAAAAAACCTACAAAAAATGAATCATTACATCCTTATGGTGAGGATAGCTCTTATCACACTCTAAAAATTAACTTGAGAATTTTCATAATTTAAGTTACATGAATCTTACTTGTTAAAACCTATGACATTATAATGCTTATAACTTAAGAAAGAATTGACCATAAGCATTATAAAAACTAAGCTCAAATCCAACATGCATGGTATGACAAGAAAATTCACATTAGAGTGCTGATAAATAAATCTCATATAACTTAGTTCAAAATCTCAAAAAAGTTAATAATAGATATCACCAGTACATCTATCTAAACACATTATGTTCATCATACACATGATTTCAAGAAGTACAACTAAAAATAAAGGAAATAGCTCCATTGATCAAAGCTCCAATAACCATCAAGCTCCTAGCTTCTATCACTTGAATTCACATACAAACATGCATGAAGGGTTAGAAACCTTCTAGTAGAGCCAACTACCTTGGTGCACCTAGTACACAAGCTAGAGGAAGGGGCTACTTTCTACACCTCAAGATCCATAAGATTAGGGTCCATAATTGATGTCAAAATCAACAATCATGATATCAAATAGAATGTCAAGCAAATAAGTTACCTATGATTGTTTTAGCAATTGACCCCCTTCAAGGACTTCTTCTATGAACCACATCTATCTTGGAACATGATATTGAATGCACGATATTGGGTTTCAAGAAGTGATGTTGGATATCTGATATCGCATCGCAGGGTCTGTGCTAGCCTATAAATATAGTACATGGACACACAGTTTCCATATAGTTTTTGTCATAGCATAGCACAACTCTTGTAGTTTCTTTTCTCCAAAGTTGGAATATTTTCCAAAGTGCCTGCAATAGGAGTCATTGAGTGTATGGATCTTTATTCAAGCATTGTTGTACCTGAGCATGGCAGTGTGTGTGACAATAAAGATGAGCTTTCTGATCAAACCTTGTAGTACCTTGGTGATGGGATGCGATATCGCATACATGATATCGCAGCCCATCGTAATGTCTATAAATAAGAGGCAGCTCTCCCTTGTTTCATACCTTAGAGTTAGATTGTAGCTAAACTCTGGTAGTTTGATCCCTCTAGAGATAGATTATTTTTCCCATGTATGCTCGCAGTGTGGTGAATGTAATTGTACGACATCCTTTATTCGAGTGTGACGTACTTGGACACGCACATGACCAAAAATAAAGATCGAGATTACTTCATCATTGCAGCATTCACTTTGTCTATTTATTTATTTAATTGTTATTTACTGCTTTCCTAGTTAATATCTCTCACCCTTATCTCCTAGTAACGCGGNAACCCATCATACACCTCACTCTGGACTAAACCATACGTGACAAATATAATACTAGTCCAGGTGGGAAGACAGCGAACTGTGACCTAAGGATAACTATCTGGGTGCCACAACTAGTCTGTCTATGGAGTTCAACCGGATCACGCATGAAAACACTCATATTCGTATGGTTGAGTGTAGGGGTACCTCGCCACTCATCATTGGCACCGTTGCCAGGGACGGTGCTAGTTATCTAGATTAGTTATATCATACAAGGTCGTTGTATAGGACTTAATGATATATCTCTTAGAAAGAAGCAATTATAAAAAGTCACATAAATTCACACACAACAATGCCTCTCCTACAAGAGCACGATAATGCCACACTTAGTGAGGAAGTTCATTAGAGAACCAACGAACTATATGACGATGAAGATTGGAGCACGCAACCCGAAGTGGGGGTTTCTTATAAACATGAACGAAAACAACGTCATCCCAACACACAGAAGTATAACTTACCCAATGACGATGAACCCCCATTGGCCACTACAAGCTTAACACAAATACAAGAGGCTGTTCGAATCTCATGTAGGCATCGTAAAGAGAGCCATCTACCCAGGCTCGATTTAAACAACTTTCCCAATTTTTTAAGAGGCTATGACTGAGATCCGCATGAACATTTACAAGCCTTCTATGATGCTTGCACATGGAATAACATTGATAACGGGTGGCAAAAACTTAAGCTCTTTCCCATGACACTCATTGGCCAAGCAAAAGTATGGTATAGATTGTTAAAACCAAATTCGATATGACGTTGGTCAACAATGGTAGAAGTCTTCAATGAAAAATATCAGACCTACGCAAGAGTGTCAGCCTTGAGGAAACAAATCCAAGGATGGAAACAAGCACAACATGAACCCTTGGACATGGCCTTAGAAAGATATTATGCATTATTAAACAACTGTCTAGGCCATGGGTTTTTCGAGGAAAGGCTAATGTACCATATTATTGATGGGCTTCTTGATGCAACAAGAGAGACCCTAGGGATGTATGCCTAAGGTCAACTATATGAACTACGAACCCATCAAGTCCAAGAGCTTATTAAGCGGGTATCAGAAGAAGAAGGAGAATTGGCTAGATGGGAGAGTGTTGAAAAACATCAATGGGACCAAAATATCAACTTAACAAAGGTCCATGATCATAACAAGGATAAATCAACCAATCTCAAGGTGGAAACATCATCTTTTGCAATGCAACAAACATTAGAAGAAGTTGAGGCAAAGATCAATAAGATGTTGGAATGGACATGTCAAAAGTGTGGAGAATTCATCAACATTATTGGAGATAGAGTTTTGACAACCCAAGAGGCAGGACAAAACGTTAGACAATCGAAAAGAAGGGATAAGGAAAATAAGAGCTCAACTGCTGATCATATGTATGAATGCAACATATGCCTGTACGATCACCCCAAGGGCCAATGCCCAATATTGTTACATCTACATGGGCATTATGGAAATATGCTACATCCAGAGTTTCTACAAAGATACTGTGTTCGATCATAGTGGCAACAATCCCAATCGTGGGGGAGACCACCCTTAGACTGGAAGCACCCTTCATGTTATCCGAATCCAAACGCTTATCAAGTTCAACATCCTATTTCTCCAATCAGGCAACCATACTCTATTGCACCACATTACTATTCTCCACAATACTATCAGCCCATGCCTCCAACACCACCACTGCCTTGTGCATCTTATACTCCTCCTAACTTTCAACATTCTCATCCTTTCCCTCCTTCCACATCGCCACCAACTGTTCATAAGGTGTCTACACCATCGCAACAACCCATAAACATTACTTGTGCTTCTATTTCGAACAGCAGTGAGAGACCTCAACAACATCGAAAGCGTCCCTTCTTTAAACATGACCGTAAGAAGAGACAACACAACTCTGAGGCCACTAGATCCTCCAACTCAACACAAGTCCCACACTATGGTGCACCCTTATCTTCGAACCCAACGCCTCATGTAACTTCATCAGGGCCACCAACTAACACTCCAACAACCATACGACCCAATGAACACAACCATGGGAGGCATCATCCCGATCCTTGCATACCATCTAATGGTTCTAAACATCATAGTGGGTCAACTCGTTATCCAGGAACTACATCGCATAAAGTTCCCCACTATGCTTACTATAACTAAGTGTGTGAACCCCGATGGGGTAAGTATGGTCAAGTTCCAATACTTCCAACATGCAAGGATCCTCATCGTCCATTTATTAATCCTTGTCGTCCTCAACCATTTAGTTATGGGGGATATCTCCCATAATAACAAGCAGGGTTAATAAATATTTTTCATTTTCTTTGATTTTACAACTTTTTGTCTTCCAGTTTTTCATTTTTCAACTTTTTGTTTTATCTTTTTATCTGTTTGTGTTTATTTCTTTTTAGGTTTTTTGTAAGTAATCTTTATCTTTTTTGTAAGTAATCTCGTCTATGAATAAAACACTCATGTGGATTGTTGGTTGAGGTGTGTTCTATGTTATTAAGTCTCGAGTGATCAATTATTGGGACAGTGAGCCCATTACATCCACTCATCCACTCTACAAATAAGAGGTTTTGTTCGAGGGTATAGTGATATTCTTGACATTTTAAAACTTAAAATTAATTTTTTGTTCATTGTACCCCGAATGAAGAAGGATGGGCCAAGAGGAAATGATTAGGGTGTGACATCAAGGGGACTTGTGGATTCTCTTTGGTGATGTCTGTGGGAGTTATCATGCAACATGGTTGTACTAAGATCCTTGTAGATCTAACGAAAAATGGGAGTAAGAGTAATCAAAAGGGCACTCAAAAATCCAATGTTGTTCTAGGGGGTCCCACTGGAAAGACATGCACCCATGCCTGAAGGTTGGTGGCTTCTCTAGATCTAGATTCAAAAAGAAGAAAAAAAAAGAGAAAAAAAGAAAAAAAAGTGCCATAAAACAAAAGTCACTCCTCCCTTTAACAAAATGCCAAGTGATCGTACGCCTTGTTGTTGTGGTACTCCCATGGTTGTTCATCATGGGATGAAACAATGCGATGTCACTGATTAGAAGGATGGACTTAGTCTTGATCTTGGAACGACGAGTTAATGACACCTTAATCATGCTTTACACATAGGATTCACTATGCCCTGGGTTAGTTACCTCATGTCCCAATCTCTACGATCCCTTCTATACTTCGTCTCATCTCACTGTTTGTGTAATTGTAACTCGTGTCCCATGTAGCATAGAAGTTTCACCTCATTCTGGTGATACTTAGATGTGTCTATTTTGTGGAGTTAGTGCGGACTACATTTAACCCTTCTAGTGCCCATGGACACTTTAAGTGTGGTTACACAAGGACATTATAGGTTGAAACCTACTTTGGGGAGGATCCACTTGTGTATTCTTTTGTAATCTTCACTCACGACATAGCTCACACTCACCATTTCTTACCCTCAACATAATTTTTCAATTGATTTTCTTTCCCTACTATTATCCCTCTGAATGTTAACGTTCCGATGTATCATTACATACCCTTTTTCTTACCACCCAAGGTTTTCTTGATAAAATCCCCACCGTCATCATTAATTGTGCCTCTGGACATAATGAAATTGCCCTAGAACTCCTTGATAATAGCTAATGTCCTCAATTTACAATGTTAATTTCAAAATAACCCTTAAAAAATTTGGTATTTTTGTGGTGTCTCATGTCACTAGAGACGTGATATCGTGTCCCCGCTGCCTATAAATAGAACACCCCTCGCAACACTTAGCGTCATTTTTCCATTCACACGGGGGGAGTTTTTGAAATTTTTTTCTGTGACTTGTGATTGTGTGACCCTCACTTTTCTCACTATATCTTGCTCGCTAGTACTTTGATTTTTATTTTGTTTGAACCTGCTTGAACCTGGAGTGTTCAGTTTAGTCATGGGGGAGGGACACTTGCCAAAAAGTGCCTAACTTTTTAAAAATTTATCATCACCCAAAGGACATCAGCTAGGGTAATTAACTATAACACTTAGAATAATTATGCCTAAAAATCATTCAATCCTTAGGTATACCTGGAAACTAAAATGGAAACCACCTAAGTCACAGGACTCATTATTACAAACTTTCGGGCATGATCACACGTGATAACATAAGATCATTAATTAAGGCAAGCAGTAAGGTATAATTTAACTTCAAAAGAAACCTTACTAACGCTTGGCCCGTGTGATTGCAGATGGCCCCGAAACGTGGACAACAGGAGGGTCCTACCCAAGGTGGAAGTAAACGAGCTCGGAGAGGTGGAAGACAAAGACCTTCTAGACAACATGTAGAACAGGAGGAGCAATCATTCAGCATTCACTAAGATGAACCTCCTACCAGATGGTCCAGGCAGGTAGAAGGAGGATCTGCTGCAGCGCTTGAATTGGGATAACAACTCATGTTGCTCCAAGATTGTGTTCAGGTCATCCACGAGAAGTCCACATTCGCTGCAGTGATTGTGGAATTGAACTTTGAATCATTTGCGGAGTTCACTCCTGAGGCCGTTAGGGATCACCTTAAAGGATCCCCATTATGGCCTATCCTCTTTGAAAGCGGTGCCTGGTACCTAGGAGAAACGTACCAATTTTGGCACCATAGGGAGCAAGGCACCATTGTTAATATTTATGGTGTGACAGTTGAATTCTCTACGCAGGCCATTTGGGAAGTGTTAAACCTTCCAAATATAGGGCCCCAGGTTGCTCGGTTATCCACCTGTTTAGACCTTGATGTGCGAAAGGATTGGTTGGAGAAGGCTTATGGAAGAGATAAAGCTTTTGGTGAATTGATGACGGAAGATAGGGTTTACTTCAAAATTAGGATATATCACCTATTTTCCACAAAGGGCTTAAAAAGAATATTGATGTATGTGGCTAGAGGATGTGCAGTGTTGATGGGAAAGGTTAACGCTAACCTACCCCATCTATATTTGATGGAGATCCTGAGGTGGTTCGAGGAATGAAAGATAGGGAAGATGGCGCTGCCTTTCCCCTGTCTTATCAGAAAGCTTTTCTGACATGCTGGTATTCGGGGATACACCAATGATGTCCTCCGAAAAGCCCAAATTGCTTCATATGCTGAATTACTAAAGGTGCTAGCTCCAAGAAAAAGCACTGGCAAAGAGCTAGGACCAGAACAAGAAGAAGAACATATGGTTGGACCCAGTCAACCTCCAGCCATGGGTCCTAGCCAACAACAAGAAGTAGGGCCTGGCACAGGCTAGGATCAGCCACCATCGCTGCAAGACTATAGATTGTCGATGAGCCATCTTAGGGCCATCGTTGAGACGGTCAGTTGGGGAAGTGGTGATGACACAAACCTCTTCCATGTCATCAGTGATGCCATTCAGCCTACAGTTTTGTTAGATCGCACAAGGGGAGAATTATCCATCCAAACAGGAGGAGGGGAAAGTAGATTGTCACAACAGATCTCAGGAAATGCGGCAACTTTCCAGGTGTAGTTAGAGACTGGTGAAGGGGCCACCGTGGTGGTCATGCAACACTAGAATGCCACGGGAGCTGCAGAAGTGGTCATAGACCACATCAAAGAATCCTTCAACGTACCTGTTGTGTCACTGGTAGATATCTTAGAAGCATGGGATGCTCAGACTCTGGCCAGAACCTCAATGACCCCTGCGGAACATGAGGATGCACTTGATCGATTGCTACAAACAGGGCAAGTTCTGACGTCCCTGTTTGACATCCCTCATGATGTTACGGTAATTTAGTCAGACCTCATTTCCACAAAGGGGAAGCTGGTCTTAACGGAAGTAAGGGCCGAGCATGCTGAAGCTGAAGTGCAGAACCTACAAGAGCAGCTTGTGGCCTTACAAGTAGCACAGGGGGACCCTCTATAATTTGTTCCCACAGACCAGTTAGAAAACTGTAGAATTAAGAAGCTAACCAAATTAATAGAGGAGAATAAAAGGGTGGCCGATGAGAAAGGGAAGGCTATTTGGGATGCCTTCGCAGCATAAGGGCAAACTCATGGTCATCTTAAGGCACTCAAGGCCTTACAAGAAGAAAACAAGCAATTGGTTGTAGACAATCTTCAGTTGACCACTGTAGAAAAGCAAAAGAATGTTCTCGATGAACACTTTTATCAATTATGAGAACAATTCATCCAGGTCAACCAAGACATGAGCCATTTAGCTAGAGAAAATCGAACCCTCTCAATGGAGGAGGTACGCACCATTCGTCAAAAGTTGGCGATTGAGATAAGCGCGTGGTAGAATGAGGCCAAAAAACATGAGAAGCTGAAGGAGCATTTCCACGATCAGGTGGGGATGTACAAACAAATCCTGGAGAAGGAGATCCATATGGCCAAGGCCGAGATCAACATTATCAGTGCTCAACACACTGACTGGGCCATATTGGACAGATATGCCTTCGTCCACCAAGCGGAAGTAAAGAATTGGGACCTACAGATTCAGGACTTAATAGAGTACATGGAGTTGGTAAATATTAGATATGCCAATCTTGCCATGTTAACAGCAGGGCACCCTAGGTCAGAGCTTGAGCAGTAGGTAGCAACCACCCACATCAAATACAAAGCAGAATTTGCAAAACGCAAGAAGCTGTTGGAAAAATTGGATGTTGCAAATTCTGAACTTGAGGTGGTAAAAGCCAGCTACTAGGGATAGAAAGATGCTGCAACCGAATTGGCTCAATGGCTAGTGAACCTTCACGAATACAAGTACAAAACCAGAGCCTATGAGGAGGAATGAAGGGTGTTCGCGGCTTGGTATGTCAAGGCCAACCAAATGTTCCCACAACTACCCTATCCGTGGGAGGTGCCGACTCCATCAAACATTGGAACATTAGCATGGACAACACAAGACCCTCAAACCGAAGAGGAGAAGCTCCAAGCCATACTTCAACGCCATCAAGCCTCAAAGCCTGGAGCACAAGACAAAGGGAAGGCACCAATGGAGGAGCCACCGCCACCAGGAATCACATGAGTTCCAAATTTTTATAGTTGTAGCACATTTTGTGTGTTGTGTCTTTATTTTTTTTCTTCCCACACTATGGCATCATCCCATTTCTTTTTTCATCTAATAATCCCATACCTATCCACTCTGTAATCATTGTAACTTGAGGATGAGTTTTTATTCAGTTGTGGGGGTATGATGGGACACGATATTGCATACGCAATATCGCATCATTCCCTGCGATATCGCGTACGCAATATCGCAGCTCGCCGTAATGTCTATAAATAAGATGCAGCTCTCCCTTGTTTCATACCTTAGAGTTAGATTGTAGCTAAACTCTGGTAGTTTGATCCCTCCAGAGATAGATTATTTTTCCCGTGTATGCCTGTAGTGTGGTGAATGTAATTGTACGACATCCTTTATTCGAGTGTTACGTACTTGGACACGCACATGACCAGAAATAAAGATTGAGATTACTTCATCATTGTAGCATTCACTTTGTCTATTTATTTATTTAATTGTTATTTACTGCTTTCCTAGTTAATATCTCTCACCCTTATCTCCTAGTAACATAGAATGAGTACGACTTGATTACGAGCTCTTAAGTGTGACTACTTGGTAACCTAGTAGTGTACCTAGGATCTACGCTTGGTAATCCCAATGGTAGTCGTGCATGAAGTCCAAGGTGTGTACGGATAATCAAGGAATGGATGCTCATCGTAGTTAGGCTAGTTAGATCTTCTCACCCTGTCTCTTATAGTTTAGTAAACATTACTTTCCATTGCCTTCAGGAGTAGCATTAGATTAGGAAATCCATCATACACCTCACTCTGGACTAAATCATACGTGACAAATATAATACATGTCCAGGTGGGAAGACAGTGAACTGCGACCTAAGAATAACTGTCTGGGTGCCACAACTAGTCCATGTGTGGAGTTCGACCAAATCACGCGTGAAAACGCTCGTATTCGTATTGTTGAGTATAGGGGTACCTCGCCACTCATCACTTGGCTAGTGATGAAGCGCTAATCAGTCGATGCGTTGACTGGGCTGCGTATACGAGGCTGCGTTGACGCGGCCTCGTTGACGTAGCCTTGTTGCGTCGACATGGCCCCGTTTACGCAGCCATGTATCCCAGCCTATAAATAAGAGGGCCTTCCGCCTCATTTGGGAAGCTTCGAGTAGTTGTAGCGAAGCCCTTGCATTTTGTTTCCATCGGAGTTAGATTATTTTCCCAAGTGCATGCCTGTAGTGTGATGCTTGTAATTGTATGACA
Source organism: Gnetum montanum (assembly GCA_015680685.1). NCBI lineage: Eukaryota > Viridiplantae > Streptophyta > Gnetopsida > Gnetales > Gnetaceae > Gnetum > Gnetum montanum. Next base: position 127,438 of record MNCI01020473.1, on the reverse strand, counting down.
CCTTTATTCGAGTGTGACGTACTTGGACGTGCACATGATCAGATATAAAGATGGAGATTACTTCATCATTGCAGCATTCACTTAGTTTTAATTGCTTAATTATTATTGTTAATTGTTATTGTTATTTATAATGTTTCTTAGTTAATATTTCTTTATCATCATTTACTATTCCTGTTGTTAAATGCGGAATGAGTACGACTTAATCACGAGCATTTAATGTGACTACTTGGTAACCCAGTAGCATACCTAGGATCTATGCTTGGTAATCCTAGTAGTAGTCGTGCACGAGGTCCAAGATGTGTACGGATGATTAAGGAACGGATGCTCATCACACTTAGGTTAGCTTAGACTTCATTTCCTATTACTCATTAGTTTAATCAATATTATTCTTCATTGTCTCTAGGAGTAGCAGTAGTTTAGGATCACATCATACGCCTCACTCTGGACTAAACCATACGTGAAAAGTAAATACTAGTCCAGGTGGGAAGACAACGAATTGTGATCAACGTGTAACTATCTAGATACCACAACTAGCCTATCCGCAGAGTTCAACCGGATCGTGCGTGAATGCATGTATTCATATGGTTGGGTGTAGGGGTACTTAGTCGCTCATCAGCTAGCTTAAATATTTTATTCATGCATTTAATGTTTTATGCAATTTTCTTTAATGCTTCCAAGTAATTAAGCTAAAGTAAGCTAGTTCTATTAAATAGAAATTAATTAAGCACATAAGTATAATCACTTCGAGCATGTGCATGATGCTTGATAATCCTAACAATGGTTAACATTTGGTAACCTAGTAACATTATACGTGCTCAAGATGTGCATAGAAAGTTGGACCAAATGTTTATGTTAGGATAGTTAGTTATTGATTAGCAATTACATTAATTGAAGTAGTTCATAAATTAAGTTTTAACTTATTGTTAATTGTAGACGAATAAAACATAAAATAATAAAAATCATGTGCCTCAATTACACTTAACCATACAATTAAGCTTCACAAGTGTAGTTGAGAAGAAAATGATTATCACAATTAGATTTCATGTCATGGAACCAATGTACTTAGGAACTTAAGGTCTACAAAATTTGATCAGATCATGCATGAATGCTTGTGATTCATATGGTTGGGCATAGGGGTACCTCACCGCTCATCATTAGTGCCATTACCAGGGACCTTTAGTTGTTATGCACGCTATCTAGGACTTAGTGAAAAATTATTCAAGATCATTGGAATGAACCTTAAAGTCAAATCATTCATTACAATAAGTACAATAATTTAAAGAAGAAAACTACATTTCTTGTTTTCTAACACAAAATGTCTTCTTCTCACAGTAGTGATTCTCCATCCAAGTCTGACAAAGTAAATCAATAGGTGCCCTAACAATACATAGTGGTATATGCTCATTTTGATGGGTATGTACCCAATTTCACCTTCATCCTACATCAAGATGAACTATTGTGATGGCGTGACATGGAGGACAACATTGTGTTGTCACTTGATCAATTTGTTCCTATAATGCTCTAACAAACTCTTATGCGATTAGGTCTTCAAGGACTTCATGTTGAGTATGTTGTGCATGATAGTGATGCTAGGGACTATCATCCCACTGATGCACGATGTTTAAGAGATCAACAACTAGAGAAATGCTACAAATTTGTGAAGGGAAGTGGTTTAATAATTCCCCATCCCTTCCATACCAAAAAGAAGGTGGAGAACCCTTCTCTAGGAGTTTTCCATTCAACAAAACTCCTCTCTTTAACTTTGATGAAGGAGGTCAAAATTAGAACCTAGAGTCCACAATATGTAATCCAAGTTTTGGTAAGAATGATTCCAATGACAAAGGGGGGGACCAAGAAGGAGAGTCATGGCAAGGATGTAGATAAGAAACTTGATCGTGATTGTGGTTGTGATCATTGAAGAGGGGGTGGTAGGCACCATGATGATGCTTGTCCTCCTTCCTCTTCACCTTCATCGTCATCTTCCTCTTCTAGCTCTAGATGCAACCGTAGGGGCATGATCGTGATGGAGGTGACTGAAAAGATCGAGATGATCATAGGGACCATCAAGCAAGTCAAGATTTGGGGTGCAGGCATTCAAGAGAGACTTGCTGTCATGAATGAAGGGGTAGCAAAGGGCATCATAGACACCAAAATCATGGCCTCGATGAGCCTTTTCTTGCTACCTAAAACATGCTAAACATTGTAGAGACAGTGAGAATTGCTACAAGGCACATTAAGGATAGTTGAATTAAGAGGCTAGACATGAACAATATTCCTAGGTTCAAAAGGGGATATAACTTAGATCCATAGAACCATATTCAAGATTTTCATGATGCTTGTGCCTTGAAAAATATAGAAAATGATTGGAAAAAGCTTAAGTTATTCCCTAGGACACTCAATAAAGAAGAAGAAATCTTGCACTAATCCTTAGAACCAAAATCCATCAGATGGTGGAGTATAGTGCTCGAACTATTCAACAAAAAATATCATATGTACTCTTGAGTGTCCAACTTGAGGAGGTAGATCCAAGGATGGAAACAAGGAACACATGAACCCTTGGATGCTTCCATGGGCTGATACTATTCTCTATTGCACAGATGTCCTAGCCATGGTTATTCTTAATAGGAGCAACTTTACCATATCTTAGATGGGCTTTGATCATAAATGAGGAGAACTATTGGCATCTATGCCCAAGGGTGATTATTAAAATAAAGATCCCATTAGATTCAACGGTTGATTGAGCATGTAGCAAAAGAAGAAAGAGAGTTGAGAAAACGTGAAAGTGTAAAAGAATACAACCACAATCCTTCCATTCACAAGGGGGAGGTTCAATTTTGTGATAGTGAGGAGGAAGCATCACTTAATGAGGTGGTAAATTGAAAGACCTTGTCAATGCAAAAATTTACCTATGAAATTTTGGCTAAGGTAGATTAGTTATGGAACTTTGTGGATAAAAGATTTCAAGCTATTATAAAAATCACTCAAGAGTCCAAAGAACAAGGTAGTGATCCTAATCGTAGGAGGCAAAAAGAAGCAAAGCATGTTAATCAAAAGAGTAAAGATAAGATTGCTACAGTCAAGGGAGTTACAAAAACTAAATTAGATGATGATGGTGGATGTGCCATCTACCAATATGAACATCCTAAGGGATGTCATCCCATTGTGTTTCACTTATAGGAGTTTGGGGTATACGCTCTGAATGAACGACTAGCAAAAAAGCAAAAATCGAAAAGATTGCCTTATCCTCAAGGCAATCCTAGGGAATTCCACCGGCAATAATAATATTATTCAAGTCGCAACCATATAAGTAGTATCAATAGTGGCGGCAAGCATAGTCATGGGAGCTACCACTACTAAGGTAGCAATACCCTTATAAATAACCTAATCCATATGGGTATTATGTTCAATAACCCCTGTATCCACATGACTCTTCTAGTCACGTTTCTCCTTTCCAACATCACTATTACCCTCCTGAATATTATCACACTCATTCACCACATTCAAGAAGGAATGCCACTTTCTATCTTATCCTCCTCTTGTTCCTACACATATTCCTCCACCCTCAACATAACTACCATCTACTCCATCTATTTAGGGTGAACTTCTAACCCAACCGCGGCAATGCAACACCACCAAGGTCGTTAATCGGTTCATCAACCAAGTGATTTAGACACTAGATCACAGAAAAGATCTTTTTTTCAATCTAATAGTCCACCTGATCCCTCACATACACATGTGGCTAGCAACCCTACCTCTCCATCTCCTTCTGCATCTAATCCCTTCAAGTCCTCTTCAAATCAAATACCGCCCAAAATCCATACTATTATCCTCACTGATGCTATATCTAATTGGATTTGGATTAGCAACCTTCTCAAGAAATTAGCTGATCATGGGTGTGAGAGATGTCCTAGAGTGGTGGTTCTCTTGGGCTCTCCCCATAGTTCGGGGGCCATGGAACACTTTGAGGCACCCTCAGGTGACTCTCAAGTGTTAGAAAACCCACCCCAGCTTGGTGGTACCAAGCTAGCAACAGGACACCCTCTTGTTGCAACTCTCTTTTCTAAGTCCTCTTCATTCCCCCTTCACCATGGAGAACTACATGGTCCTGATTCTATGACATTCGTAGATATGTAGGTAGCCAAGACTAGATAGTTTTGGTGTTGTGCCAGGCCACACCTTGTACCAAATCATGAGGGATCTAGGGGTGAGGCACCTTCCCTTGTAGGTGCATTGTCTCCCCTCCCACCGATGTTTTCTACAAGGTTGTATGTGTGCTTGTTTGCATGTCCTTATTTTGGAGTTTGTTACCCTCCATGAGGTGCATTTTCATGTACGATAAGAAGCTGTGTTTCTGCTTGCACTCACTCATGCGATGCTTGCTTGCTTGAGGCGTATTCCCCAGGTCTTCCGTCCTAGATCCATTGGATCTTCGTGAATTCCTTGGGGTGCCAGACAACATTGGGGTAATGTTGTTACAATGGGAGTCCTCTTATCTATTTGTAGATTGTTGGGAATGAATCATGTAAAGCTCTTCTTGATTCAGGTTCCTGTGTGCATTTGATTTCTCATGTATACTACATGGAACCTGCTGCCCCTCAAGAAGAGCAATATCCAATTAGAATTGCTAGACCAGTACATTATTATTGCGTTGGGACTGGTGGAAGATAGTGTGACCACTATTTGTGGGTGATCTTATCTTGTTGATTTCCTAGTAATCAAGGTTGAGAACTATAAAGGGAACTTCCCAATCATCATGGAAATGACATGACTAAGCACTGTTGATGCAAGAATGGACATCAAAGATCTTTTCTTGGAAATATCTAAGGAAAATGCATTTTCACATGTAGGTAGTATGCACCTAAAGTAGATATTCAAAGGTGTTTGCATGTAGTAGCCACAAAACAAGAGGGCACCTAGTGGCTGATCGCTAATCTTGAAAGAAGCACAATGTGCATGGAACATATTGAGAGCCTAACATGTGCTTATGTTTTAGGCATGAACAAACTAGAGTAAGTTTTTAACTCTTATGTTATAGGCATGAAAAAGCTCCTTGAGTTAAAAACTCTACTTATTGGCATGGAATATGCATTCTTAAAAAATGGGAAACTGGTAATAATTAATGCAAATCTTGCTCTAGAACAAAAAGAGATGTTGTTGAATGTGGTTGAAAAATGGTCAACAGCCTTTGCTTGGTCATATCTTGAACTCATAGGAATTGATCCTAGGATATGCCAGCATCATATCTACACTAACTCTACCATGAAGCCAAAGAGATAGCCACAGAGGCAATTGAATCCCAAATTGAAGTAGATCATCAAGGAGGAAATCGAACAACTCCTCAAGGTGGGGTTTATTTATCCCATTGCAAATAGTGAGTGGGTTAGTCCACTCGATTTTCAACTATTGAATATGATAATATTCAAGAACCATTTTCCATTGTCATTCATTAATTAGGTGTTAGACACCATATCTGGGTATTGCTATTAAAGTTTACTGGATGGTTATAATGACTATAACCAAATCCAAATCGTGCTAGAGGATTAGGCCAAAACAACATTCATGAGTCCCTAGGGGACCTTTGCATATCACAAGATGCCTTTTGGTTGGTGCAATGCTCCTACTACATTCCAATGCTTAGTCTTAAGAATCTTTCAACAGTAAATTGGTAATGGAGTGGAATTCTTTATGTATGAATTCTCCACTTATGGCACTACATTCAAGCAAGCCTTGGACCACCTTAAGTAAGTACTAAAAAGATGTGTGAAAACAAATCTACAGCTCAATTGGAAAAAAAACCATCTCATGGTCCAAGAAGACATTATATTGAAGCATCAAATCTTGCAAGCAAGAATTGAGGTCAACCCTAAAAAATAAAGGTCATCCAAGGAAGTACCTACTAACTAGAAACTATAAAAGATGTCTTGTCATTCCATGGACACCCTGGCTACTACCAGTGATTCATAGAGAATCTCTCTAAGATCACAAAATCATTAGTTGAGCTAACAAAGAAAGATGCTCCATTTGTCTGGACCAAGAAATGTGAAGAAGCATTCCAATAGCTAAAGTAGAAATTTGTAGAAACTCCAATTCTACATGTACTTGACTGGTCTAGACCATTTCATGTTATGATGGATGCATTAAATTATGCCTTGGGAGCTGTGCTTACATAGTTGGACAACAAGAAACATCCATATTACATCCACTGTGCAAGCTAAAGCATTGTGGATGCACAACTGAACTACATCACCACAAAAAAGAATTAATGACAATGGTGTTTACGCTAGAAAAGTTTAGACATTATGTGCTTGGATACAAAGTGCTTGTGCACACGGACCATAGTGCCATTTGCTTTCTCATGAGCAAGCCAACGGTGAGCCCCCATGTCATACGGTGGCTATTGATATTATAGGAAGTTAATCTTACAATGGTAGATCAAAAAGGAACTGAGAATGTGGTCACTGATCACTTATTTTGGTTGTGATGGGACAACAAGGAGGAGGAAAGCCCACTATCTAATTTTTTTTCTTGATGAACTTTTCTTTGTTAAGGCTATAACTGAACAATTACCTAATGAGCCTAAATGGTACAATGACATTCTCACATATCTTCTCACTCAAGAAATTCCACAAGGGTTGGACCATCAGAAGAAGCAACAGGTTTTTCACTAGGTGAAATGCTTTATGAAGATCAATGGACACCTCTACAAGGTGTGTGCTGATAGCTTGGTTCGTTAGTGTGTCCCTGATATCGATCAACTGCACATTTTCCAGGATGCTCATGAGGGTCCTTGTAGGAGCCACTATGCTGGGAAATGCACAACCATTAAAATCCTGATAGCATGGTATTACTAACCAACAATCTTTAGGGATGCTCACCAATATGTCCACTTTTGTGAATGCTACCAATGAGATGGTGGAATGATTGCTCGAATGGAGGAACCTCAACAGTGGATTCAACCACTAAAATCCTTTGACATCTAGGGCATTGATTTCATGGGTCCCATCATGCCCATGTCAAATGAAAAGGCATACATCATAGTTGTTGTTGACTATTGTATGAAATGGGTAGAAGTAGGAGTTATCATCAATTGTACATCTTCTACTATTGCTTAGTTTGTAAACTAGAATGTTGTAAATAGGTTTGGTGTGCCACGTGCATTAGTTTTTGACAATGGAACCCATTTTACATGCACTACCTTTCAGAAGCTCATGCAACACTTGGGGGTTAAACATAAACTAACAACACCTTATCACCCTTAGGCCAATGATCAAGCTGAGGTTACAAATAGGAAAATAACAAAGATCCTAATAAGAACTGTTAGTAAATATAGGAGAGACTGGAGCATAAAACTCAACGATGCCCTCTGGGCCTACTACTTAACATGGAAACTCCCTATAGGCTATTCTTCGTATGAGCTAGTGTATGAAAAATTACCAACACTTCCTATCCAATTCAAGCTTTGTATACTTTCAATAGTCTATGACCTTAACCTTGACTTAAGTCTAGCATAAAAAGAAAGATTAATGAATCTCAACTTGTTAGATGAAAATTGATTGGTGGCCTTGTCATCTAACGAGTTGCATAAGGCATTCAATAAAAAACACCATGACTTAAGAATTAGGAAAGTCAAATTTCAACCAAGAGATAAGGTCCTCTACTCAAACCCCACACATGTACCTCAATGACTAAGTTTTAGACATTGTGGGAAGGACCCTACATCATTTATGAAACTTTCCTTTCTAAGGCCATGTTGATCTACAAACCTAAGAGCCTAGACAAGAAAGAGCTGGTTAACACACAACAAGTCAAACCTTTCCACAAGCCTAGGCAAGTTAGTGCAATTAATGCCTCATCAAATGGATAATCATGCTCAATCTTTCAGATCCCCTTCTTTCAACTTAGTCATGGGGAAGATGGCCATCCATGCTAACTATTTAAGAGGCTCCTTAGTTTTTTATCTTTTTTTTTACACATTTTTGTTTTACACCTTGTTATTTTTACAAATTTTTGTTTTACACATCCACTTTTTGTTTTACACATTCTTTATCTTACACCTTTTTGTTTTTACGTTATTAATTTTTCAAAATTTTTGGTTTTATAACATCATTAGTACATTTTATTTTTCTTGAATATTTTACAATTTCTTGTATATTTTTTTATTTGGATGTGATTTTCTTATTGTGTTTTAATAATAATGTGCCTTATTGCCAATTGGATACAATGTGGTTTGATTGATGTGGGCATGTGCTATCTGGTTATTTGATTGTTAGTGTTTGGATTCTAGCTTTGAATTTTGTTACTAATAACTCAGACATGGTTTCTTTTTTATGAAACAGGCAGTGAGTCCACAACATCCACCCATCCACAAACTTTATGGTTTTCCTTGTTCTAGAAATGTGAGGTCCCTTTTTCATTAATAAAACTTTAACGAACTTATAACCTTGGTAGTTTCTGAATTTGGAAAAGATTCAATGATTTGAATAGGGTGTGACTTTAAGGGGACTTAGTACTCTTTGTGCCTTTCTACTTACTTGGATGCATGTGTTTTTCATAAATTTCTTACCATTCCATGTCGACCAATAATAGGAAGTTGAATAAGTTTTTGGATGGTGTGGTTCCCATTTTAAAAAAAAATAAAAAAAATGATGAGAATTCAAAGCACATCCCTTGGACTATAAGCACTGGTTATGGAACTAGAAAGACATGTTATCCATGCCTGAAGGTCTCCTCAAACTAAGGCCCTTTCTTTCTTCCTACTTCTCTTTTCTTCTTCAATAAGGAATGGTGGTTATTCTATTGGAGCACTCTTGTGTCACAAGGGGTTGGATTGGTCTTAGAATGGTGATGCAAAGTCACTAAACATGGTTGGTTTTGGTTTGGACTAAGGATGGATTTAATTAGGTCATTTAATCACAAACTTCATAAGGGACTTCATGTGACCTTAATTGGGAACTTCATTCCACACACACACACTCTCTCTCTCTCTCTCTTCCATCTATGCTTTCCATGTCTAACCTCACTATTGGTTTCATGTCCTTGTTCTATGTCTTTGTTTGATGTGTTAAAATTCTTCAGTAGTTTCTTCTAGGTTTTTGTACTTAACTTTCTGTAACCATTAATCATTCATGGTGCCCACAAAATTTATGGTTTGAAGTTATGTAAGGGTAATAAAGGGCATGTGCCTGCTTTGGGGAGGACCCACTTGCATACCTTTTGGTTGGGTTAGTTAAGTTCTTTATCCTTAGAAATTCTCACAATCAAATCCTTTTGTGTGCTCCATCAATGACATTCAATTGTGTGCATCTTCACAATGTTTTTCAGTGAAATCCTCTTTTTATTGTTGTGAATTCTTAAATCCTCTTCAAGAATTTCATCGTGTTGGACTTTTCAGAATTTAATAATGAACCACTTATCCATTTCACCCTATTCTTTAGTTTTTCCGCTAACATTATTAACGGATTCAATCCATCATAATCACAACCTAGCCAAGTGTAACCACTAACAAGATAAGGTACTTAAAAGGTATATGTTACACATTACACACTAATTCATAATTTTGTTGTGATTGTAGTGGGAAGCATGGACTAAATGCAAGATTGTCTTCACTAAGGAAGACACAGCAACACATGCGACAAGGACCATTCATGATCATTGAATCTTCTCCCTCACTCTTCAGCTGCTAGAGGAGTTGGATGTTAGCTTTTTATAGGGTGTTTAATTCTATTGTCATGAACATCCAATTCTGTAAAAGATTGTAAATCTATACACTTGGGCACTTGGAGTTTGTCTGTTCCATCTGAGTCAGTTTGCATGTCAGTCAATAATCCCATACCTTCCCAATATTTTGTAAGGAACTTGTTCCTTCTCTTGTTTACTTGAGGACGAGTTTTCATTCAATCATGGGGGTATGATGAATCTTATTTTGTTGAACTTCGATATTGGAGCCTTGATATTGAATATGCAATATCAGGTTCTAAAAAGCAATGTTGGATATCTAATATGGTAGGGTGTGTGCCAACCTATAAATATAGTGCTTGGGCGTATCGTTTCTATATAGTTTTTGTCATAGCATAGCAGAGCTCTTGCAATTTCTTTTCTCTAGAGTTAGAGTATTTTTCAAAGTGCCTACAACATGAGCCATTGAGTGTATAGATCTTTATTCAAGCACTGTTGTACCTAAGCACAACAATGTGTGCAGTAATAAAGACAAGCTTTCTGATTAAACCTTGCAACACCTTGGCTAGCTTAAATATTTTATTCATGCATTTAATGTTTTATGCAATTTCATTTAATGCGCCTAAGTAATTAAGCTAAAGTAAGCTAGTTCAATTAAATAGGAATTAATTAAGCACATAAGTACAATCGCTTCAAGCATGTGCATGATGCTTGGTAATCCCAACAATGCTTAATGTTTGGCAACCCAACAATGTTATACGTGTTTAGGATGTGCACAAAAAGTGGGATTAGATGCTTATGTTAAGATAGTTAGTTATTGATTAGCAATTAGATTAATTAAAGTGGTTCATAAATTAAGTTTCAACTTGTTGTTAATCGTAGATGAATAAAATTTAAAACAATAAAAATAATGTGCATCAATTACACTTAACCATACAAGTAAGCTCCATAAGTGTAATTGAGAAGACAACAATTATCATGATTAGATTTCACATCCTGGAACTAGTGTACTTAGGAACTTAAAATCTATAGAATTTGACTGGATCATGCGTGAACGCTTGTGATTCATATGATTGGGCATACGGATACCTCGCTACTCATCAGAACATAACCGATCTTGGAATCAACCCATATGGTCTACCTAGCACTATCATTATGAATCATGAGACCAATGATCCACCATGTGAATAATAACAAGTTGTACAAGCACCAATGGTGAACTAATCCCACCCACAATGCTTATACATTATCATAGCTTGTACATAATCACAAGCAGTGTGAATAAAGTATGGTAGCCATTCATACCCTCCACAATGCCTACCAATTGATACATAGACTAGGCCATTGGGGTATAATCATAGGTGACATAGATCAAATACTAGAGGCCAATCTAGTACCTCCATAATGTCTACCCATTGATCCTGATAAATCCAATAAGAAGTTAAATTGTCTAGAGAAATCCATACATCAAAAGGAAAAAAAATTATAGGCATCAAACATATGCAATGTTAGGAAGACTAGACCTAGCTAGACTTCCCACATGTCCATCAAATGACCCTCAAAATTAAAATAATGTCAAAGATGAACTTCACTTCCTTGTAAGTTATAACTTTGATTCTCTGTTTGCAAGTTAGTCAATGACATTTATCTTGTTGACTAGACTAAAATAGTTTGAATAATTAGGTCAGAATCAACAAGTTAGCTTGATTTAACACACCTGCAAGTCATTTTTTGAAGAAAATATGAAACTAAAATCAAGGCATTGAAAACCAAGAAAGATGAAGCATAAATATATATAGAACTTAGATTGGAATCATGGAATTAATAAGTATTAAGATAACAAAAATATATTAAGAAAATTCATCAAACATTGAAAATCATAAATGCATGAAATTATGAAAATCATAAGAAAGAGCATCAAGAATTCAAAACCAATTGCTCTACCTTCACTAAAATAGGCTAAAAGGAGGATCTATAACATGGTAGACTAATATCTACTAAAGTACCAACATAATACGAGGGTTCACCAATGAGAGAGAGTAAAAAGAAAGAATAATACATGACCCTAACTTATAGAGGATTTCCAAGATGTATCCCTAATCAATGATTCACACTAAATAAACTAAAACGTTTAGCTATATAATTATATATATATATATACATTATTTAGTCAAGATAAATTTTTATTTTTTCAAATTAAAAAATATAAATTTGATTCATTGATAATTGATTTTCCAAGGATAATGTCAAGGTTATAAGGTAGTTGGACTCTCGTCCATAATAATTTCCATGAAAAAGTTTATCTCTTATTCAAGTGATATGATAATAATTATTTATTTACCATGGCAAAGTCTAAAAAACAACATAACTAAGAAAGCTTCCCCTCACCATTACAATAAAAAAAATTATTTTACCATGGTAGAGAAGGACTCTCTTTCAATGAGGTTGTTAATTGACATCTCGAAAATTATTAATAAATTCCACTAAAGTTAAAAAATATTGCCAAGAGTATAAAAGTCTAGTAAATATTGGAAAGTCCAAGTATACTTGCAAAAGAAATAGAATAATTTCATACAAGTTAGATAAAAAGATTATATTTTTTCAAAAATATCAAACTACCTATAATACCCTAGTGTTTTGAAGCTAAAATCTTAGGTTTGGTAATTATTTTCTTATACTAAGGGTGTTAGAACTCCAAAATAATTGTAATATAGGTATACCCCCAAGATATATAACTCAGCATTTCCCACTAGAATAAAACCCATGACTTGGAGCTTTTAAATCAAGCATCTTACTACTAGGCTATCATCTCATTGTTTTCTTATGGATTAAAAAATTTATGTGGATCATCTATGGTAGCTAAAGAGAGTTGGAAGAGACAGAGAAAATGTAGAATAAGTAGAGAAACTACACCCCTCATCAGTGTGCCTTTGATGCTAAATGCATGCCAAAAATAGGGATTGATGTAGACAATTTATAAGAAAAGCATGGCTCTTTTGAATAAATAGATTTCTTGGATATTTTTTATTCTTAAAAATCTTTTAAAAAGCATCTAAATCAACAATAGGATTCTATTATACCTTAGGAGCATATATTGATTTTCCCTTGAGAATTTTTTAAAACTGATGAAATCAAAACTTTCTTTGAAGATACATTCTATTGAATAGTAATAAAAGAAAGGGGTGGACTAATTATTGAAAGGTTAGTAGATGAAATAGCTACAAGATTTGTAGCATCTACAAAAAAAAAAACCTTAGTAGAATCTTTAACATTAGTAGAATAAACCTTAGTAGCATTTTCAATAGCTTATTGCTGACATGCTTGCATTGCCTTTTTGTATAGCATAAAATGACATGAATCAAACATGTGATCCTCATGATCATAATAGTGACATGACTTTGGAAGATTATAATAAATAACCTTTTGTGTGTAATCAATTCTACCATCATGCAAAAGAATTTCTTGCTTAAATGAATCAAGATCCACTTTAGTTATATATTGAATTCTACAAAAATCACTAGAAGATTTCAAAATGCTTGATTAAACTAATACAAGAAATAATATCCTTTTCAAGTTATTCAAAAATTAATAGAAGATTCTGCAATTTAACAAAATAAGAAACCTTTTAGAATTTAGGAGATGCTAGAGTAAAAGAGGAATTCCACTTTCAAATAATCAATAGAGCATGATAGTGATTGAGAACACTAAGATCAAGGGCCTTAGAAACCATCATCGAATCAACAAATTATCCCAGTAAAAAAGAATTTGACAAATAGTGAGCATGGACGACATCCAAACCTCAACCTTTCCAAACTAAATTTAAATGATTCAAAAAGCATAAGGTACAAGATAAATAACCTATAATTTGCATGAAAACACACCTTTTAGAACTTTTTTGAGTAATAGATTCATATAAATCATTAAGAGATTTGTAGAAAGACAAAGAAGTGGTAGCTTCGCTTGAAGGATCACTAAATCTGGTAGCATTGCCTGTAAAATCAATGCTAGACCCCTTGCTAACTTAGATTAATATAAAAACACTTGTTGCAAAAACCCTCACTATCAAAACAGTCAATATTGGTTAAGAGTAGAAGTTCCTAAAATTTTATATTTTAATTTTTTTGAGTTTTCATTCCCTCAAGAGAAAAAAATAAAAAATAAAAAATACACACAAAAAAACATACAAAGTTATGTATTAAGTGTAACTTGCCTTGAAATGTGGTGCTTTTAAAACAAGGGGTAGAGGAGGATGTCAAACCCTAAAAAATTGAATAATAATATTAAAAAATTTAAAGTATATCAAACCATCAAAGAGAGAGTCTAAAGAAAAAGCCAAATGTTTTTGGGATGCCTTTTCAAGTTTTTATCCTTACAACTAATTCTTAAAAACCTCCCTTTTGGGGTAGGAAAAGGATTAGGTCTTACTCTTATTCAGAAGTGTCTTCATGGGTTTTCACTTCTTACTAAAGGATTTCTTATAAAAAGGAGAAAAATCTCTCTAAAGAAAAAAGAAAACATCAATTAGAGATAAAGAATAAATAGCAACGAAAGCTGAAAGATCCCAATTTTGAACCCCTAAAACAAAAAGAAATTAATACTATATAAAATGTATTAATTTTTCAGCTTTCACCGGGACATTTTCTCTTTGCTTGAGGTTGTAGTTGAAAAGTGAAATGTTTGAAAATTGATATTTAACACTCGAAGAGAGGTCATAGTTATGATTTTGTTAGAAAATAATTGCACATCGAAATTTCCAAATAGAGTAGAGAACAAATGAATGAAAATAATTTCAAATGCAAAGAAATGAGTAAACAAAGTAGGCTAAACACCAAGAATGACTTCATTGATGCTTGGTTAAAAGTTGTTATAAATTCTAGATGTTTAATAACTTATTATTTGAGCTATTTTCTTATTTACAAGGTTTTTATGTTTCTTTCTAGATACTAAGTTTGTTTGAGGGATTTGTTAGACCCTTAAAAATGAACAATAATATTTAAAAAACTTAGAGTACATTAGATCATTGAAGAGAGTCTAACGAAAAATCCTAATGGTTTTAGGAATGTATTTTTAGATTTTTATCCTTAAAACCAATCCTAAAAATCTCCAATCTAGAGTAAAACATTTTGATTATATCTATTCCTATGACATATAGATAGCCAAATAATACTTTCATATAAATAAGATAGAATGTAAAGATGCTTATGTATGACTTGAACTAGCAACCTCTTGCTTGCATAATACTTATCAAATAGTAATCTAACCAATTGAATCATATTTCATTGACATGTTTTTTAAAGTTATTACATGAACTATAGATATATTTTAAACTTCTAAATTTTAATGATGAAAAATAGATGTAATTAACCCCTTGAATATGTCATTTGATGGATGCTTAGCATTTTAATAAAGTTTTACTTTTAGTCAAAAGAATCAATTGTAAAATTGTATAGCTAAGTAGATCTATAACTAGAAATATTTTTCTTTTCATAAATTTTTTTAGATGATGTCTACTCAATGTTAAGCTTGTGATGTACTCTAAATTTCTTTATTCATTGTCAATATTTTTTAGGACCTAATACTCAAAAGTATTATCATTAATAAAATATTCATTTTACTAGTATACATTATTGCATTATATGATTTGGGAGGTCTTATTCAATGAATTAGATTATGTAGGATTTAATATTTTTCAGCGAATCTTGTGTTTTTTCAATGGATATAATGTTTCTCTAGAAAATTTGATTTTTCATTAGATTTAATGTTTCTTCAGTGAGTTTGATTTTTTCAATAAATCTAATTTTTCTCACTTTAATTTTTATTTAGCAAATCTGATTAGTCTAGAGTTCCTCTATGGGAGATTCTATATTACTCCCATCTTCTTCAACCAATGTTGAAATTTCTGCTTCTTTTATCAATGTGGACAACTTTATTAATTCTCGAAATGAATATTTACAAGTTGGTAAAAAAAAGTTTGTGGTGCCTTCTTATAATGACGTTGATTCAAGACACTCGATTTTATTCTTTTTGATGATGTATATGAGTCACTGGTTGTTGGTCTTCCATTACAATATGTGTTCATTTAAATTTTGGATTACCTACCTCATAATTGAAGTTTTATTTTGCAGCCAAATAATGTGATGAAAAAACGTGACATTGAGGTTCTTCATGTTAGGAATTATTCTTTTTTTTTTGCTTGTTCAGTTAGGCAATGCTTTGATGGTTCAATATGCCTTAGATATAGGATCTTTTATATATAAACATGGAGTGTTGATCATTTGTAAGTGGGATCTAGATATTGATGTCTAATATGAACAATGTTTTAAAATTCCATGTTTTGTCAAGCTATATAATTTTCCATTGATTCTTTTAGAAAGCTAAGTTAGAAATTATTTATCTTCTTGATCTCATTAAGCATATGGATTCTATTTCTACAACTTTTAGTCTTTGTAGATGTTTTTTTGTTGAAATCAACCTTCTCAACTATAAAAAGTAATTGGCATTACAAGTAGGAGGAAATACTTATATTTAGCCAATTGCATATTATAATCTTTCTAATTCTCGCAACTTTTTCCATTATAAGGGACGTTTGCTTAATGCTTGTCCTTTCTTGCTCAAGAAAAAATATTCTAAAGAAAAAAAATGCATTGAATTTAAAGAGTGAAAAAAAAAATACAAAGTTGAAGATATAAAAAATTAAGTTAATGTCAATAGTAAGAATGATCAAATGACAAAAAAGAATCTAGAAAGTTAGAAGCTCTTAAATATAATTTTACTAATACTAGAGAAAGTATTAAGTAGCCAAGATTAACAACTTGTAAGGAAAATTGTTCCATGTCTAACAAGAATATTATTAACTCAAAGATTAAATCTAATATCAATAAGAAAGTTATAGTTGATGATAAAGATTCTCAATATAAGATCAATAATGAGCAATGAGGTGAAGATCTTTCAGAAGTAATATCACTTTCTTGTTTTAATACAAATATTACCATTAAGCCACAACTCTCTATCTTGAATTTTTTTGCTATTTTAAGTTCAAGCATGGATGTTGAAAAGTGATGTAAATTTTGTTAGGATTAGGATCTTTCTTGCTACTAATAATTAATGTTCTTCATTTATTTTTTCAAAGTATCAATGGTAAAGTTGTACATTTGAGTAGACAATTCTAAAAGCTCCAAGTCATGGGTTCCATTCTAATAGGTAATGCTGAGTTATCTATCTTAGGGTGTACTTATATTACAATTATTTCGAGGTTTCAACATCCCTCCCTAAAATTGGAAATTTTTTTCCTTTCATGATAAGGTCTACTGAGTGTCAAGCTTATGATGTACTCTAAATTTTCTTTGCTCATTATCAACATTTTTTTTGGGTCTAACTCTCACTGAATTAGAGTGTGTGGCTTGTAGTTGTAGAAATAGTGATGAATCACCATCTATCTACATCAATGTGGTCAACTGCATTAATCCAATCCCATCATCATGATCACATGGACACATGGTTTGCTTTGTTGACACATATGCGTTGACACAATGCCTTAAGTTGCCTATATAAATGCATGCACTAGCTGCATTTATGACATCCATTCATTAGTTGCTAGCCAAACTCTTGCAATTTTGTCTTCCTAGAGTTAGAATATTTTCTAAGTTCCTATAATAGGAGTTGAGAAGTGTATAGATATTTACTTAAATATTGATGTACCTAAGCACCTCAATGTGAACGATAATAAAGATAAGCTTTCTTGATAAACCTTGTAGCACTTAGACTTAGCTTAATATTTACTTCATGAATTTTATTATTCAAGAAATTTGCTTTAATGCATTCAATTAATTAATTAAGTTCAAATAATCAATACACATAAGTATGACCATCTCAAGCATACAATTAATGCTTGATAATCCCAATAGCACTTAACACTTGGTAACCTAGTAGTGTTGTAATGTGTTTAGGATGTGTATGGCGGATGGGAGCGAATGCTTATGTTAGGATTAGTTACAGAATTAATTAGTTAAACATTTAATTACTTTACTTTATTTTTGGCATTTAGGAAAATTAAAGGAAAAACACAAAATGATAAAAGTCATATGCCTTAGTTATACTTAATCATACCTTTGTACTTCATGGGTAAAACTAAGAAGACAACAATCACTTTTACTAGATTCACTACCTAGACCTAGTATACTTAGAGAGCTAAAGTCTATGGAATTTGACTAGATTACTTAGTAAATGCTAGTGATTTGTATGGTTGGTTACAAAGACTACTCACTGCTCATCATTAGTGCCATTGCTGAGGACTTAGTTAGGTATGTGCGCGAACTAGGAGTTAGTGAAATTATTCAACAATGTTGTAATGAACCTTAAAGTTGAAATCATTTAGCAAATAATGATAATAACAAAATAATACTATTTTTCTTCTAATCTAATATGGCTTCTTCTCACAGGGAATAATCTCTGCCGTTGTTCGAGCACACTTCCAATCAAAGGAAAGAAGATCCAAAACCACCCTAATAATGTAGAATGGTCTATACTCATCTAGATGAGTATGTTCCTGACTTCATCTTTATCCTAAACTAGGATGAATAGATGCATTGGAGGGACATGGAGGGCAACATTGTGTTGTTGCTTGATTGATTGGTTTCTATGATGTTGCTCCTCTCATGAAATTCGACATCATAGAACTCAATGCAGAATATGTTGTGTAGGATCATGACTGTCAGGATTATCATCCCACTGAAGCACAACAAAGGAAAGATCAGCAATAGGAGGCTTGCTATGAGGCAGCAAAGGGAAAATAGTTCACCAACCCTTTATTCTTGGTAGGCCAAAAAGAAGGAGAGGATCCATTCTCAGGGGGTTCTCAATTCATAGATTCTCCTCCCTTTTTCTTTGATGAGGGAACCCTTAACTAGAATTTACAACTCACTATAAATAATGCTAGTTCAGAGAAGAATGGGTTCTATGACCATGAGGACCACAAAGGATGGAGTTAGGGTAGGAATGTGGATAATCACCATGAAAAAGATAAACACGATGATCGTGGTCATGACCAATAAAGAGGGAGTAGTAGGCACCATTTTGGTGCTAGTCCTCCTTCCTCTTCACCTTCATCATCCTTATCTTCTTCCTCCCCTAGCATCAACCAAAGTTGTAGAGGAAAAGACTGTGATGAAGGTGACCAGCGGAGCAAAGATTATTGTAGGTGCTGCTAGAATAGTAGAGACCAGGGGCATGGACAATCAAGGGAGCTCCATAATTACAAACAAAGGGACAATAGGGAGCATAATAGGCATCATGATCATCATAGGGGCTATGACTATGATGAGTCTTTACTTGCAACTTGAAATATTTTCAACATTGCAAAGGCCATGAGAATTCCAATATTGCACGTGAAAGATAGCCAAATCAAATGGTTGGACATGAATAATATCCCTAATTTTGAGGGGGATACAATTTTGATCCACAAAATCATCTCCAAGTCTTTCACAATGCTTGTGCCTTATAGGACATTGGAAATGAATGGCAAAAACTAAAGTTATTCCCCATGACACTCATGAAGAAGGCTACATGCTAGTACTGGTCTTTAGAACTAGAATTAATCAACCGATGAAATATGATGCTTGAACTCTTCAATGAAAAGTATCAAATGTACTCCCAAGTGTCTAATCTGAGGAAGCAAATCCAAGGGTGGAGACAAGGAACATATAAATCCTTAGATGCTATCATGGGTAGATATTACTCTTTGTTGCACAAGTGCCTAGGTTATGGCTTTTCTTAAAGAGAGCAACTCCTCCATATCATAGATGGGCTCTAAATAGAAATAAGGAGATTTTTTTGGGTTTATGTCCTAGGAAGACTTTCAAAACTAAGAGTCCATCAAATGCAAAGGCTGATTAAGTAGGTAGCCAAAGAAGAAGGTGAGTTGAGGAAAAGGGAAATTATGGATGAGTACAACTAGAACCGTTTCATCTACAAAATGGAGGTCTACTTTATTGACAATGAGGAGGAGGCATCACTTGATGAAGTGATGTAATGTAAACCTTGCTAATCCAAAATTCTATTTCTAAAATATTAACTAAGATAGATAAAATGTAGGATTATTTGGACAAGAGGTTCCAAATTACTCTTAGAATTATAGAACAGTTGAAAGAGAAAGGTAGTGTTCATGATTGGAAGAGAATGAAGGAAGTTGAACATGCACAGCAAAGGGGTAAGGGCAAAGCTGCTACTGTTGAAGAGGTTGTGAGATTTGAAATAGATGATGTGGTGGATGTTACATCTGCCAATATGAACATCCTAAGGGATGTTGCCCCATTATCTCACACTTGTAGAAATCTAGGGTGTATATGCTGAATCCTAAATTGGAAAAAAGATAAACACCTAGGAGGTTTCCTTATCCTCAAGGAAACTACAGGCAACTCCATCAACAACAAGTTTACTATTTGAGTGGAGCTCCACCCCAACCTCATGAGTACTACCAACAATGGTAACACCCATAGTTATGGGGGATGCCACCACCAAGGTAGTAGTACCCTTACCGATAGCTAGATCCATATGAGTACTATGTTTAGTAGCTAATTTATCTACATGACTCTTCTAGTCACATATTTTTCCAACACCACTACTACCCTCATAAGTATTATAGAGCTCAATCTCCAAGAGGAGAGTCCCCATTTCCATTCTACCCTCCTCATCCTTTTACACCTATACCTTTGCCCTTAACTCAAGTGCCACTAGCTCCATCCAAGCAAGGTAAAATTCTAGCCTAGCCACAATAAAGAAACACCACAAGGGTTGTTAACTTATAACTGGCTTCCCAATCAAGTGGCTTGGAGAATAAGCCCCAAAAAATACCTTTCTTCTAAACTAATAGTTTTTCTAAGCCCTCATAGACACCTACAACTAATGAACCTTCTTTTTCTTCATCCTCTACAACCTCATTCAAGGTCCCTTCAAACTAAATGCCTCCCAAAGTGCATACTACCATGTTAACCCATGTGGTCATGGATTAGATAAAGGTTGGTCACCTTCCTAGGAAAAGATCTAATCCTAGGAGTTCCCTCATTTACTTGTAAATGGCTAGGAATGAGCCTTCCAAGGCTCTTTTGAACTTAGGTTCTAGTGTAAATCTAATATCTCATGAAATGTACAAAGCCTAGAACCTGCCTCCTCTCAAGAAGAGCAACATTTATCGTAAGTTAGTAGACTAATCCATCATTGTTTCCTTGGAATTAGTGAAGGACATTGATGAGTGGCGAGGTACCCCTACACTCAACCATACAAATATGAGCATTACACACGCAATCCGGATGAACTTCAACGACTAAGTGCCTACGCGTCTCATGGAACACTTAAGGTTAATTATTCATTGTCTTCCTAGACTTACTTGTATTTTTCACGGTTGTATGGTTAAGTAAGTCTGAGGTATATGATTTTTATGTCTTTTTGGTTTTATCTCCTACGCTGACAAGGTGAAGGGTGAAGAGATTAATTAACTAAATTTAACTAACTGATTAAGCCTTAATTAACCTAGCATTAGCATCCATTCCCACTTACCGTTCACACCCTGAATCGATGCAACCTTGGTTACCAAACACTAGTTGTTGCTGGGATCACCAAGCGTAATGCACGTGCTCGAAGCGGTCATACTGAGGCACTTAACTAGGAGAGAAGGATTGAGAGAGATTTAATGAATAATAAAGCATGTAAATTATAAATAATAAATAAAAGTCCTATTTAGCCTATTCCATGCACTGCAAGGTTTATCCAAGAAGTTCGTCTTTATTGCCGTACACAAACTTATGTTCAGGTACAATATTTGCTCGAATAAAGATCCGTTCACTTTGGAGCTCCTACTGTGGGCACATGGAAAATATTCTATCTCTGGAGGGATCAAACTGCCAGAGTGTCACTATGGTCTAGGCCTAGAATGAGAAACAAGGAAGAGCCACCTCTTATTTATAGACTTGGCAATACACCGCGATATCGCGTGGGATGCAATATCGTGGCCCATGCGATATCGCGTCCCATCATACCCCCATGACTGAATAAAAACTCATCCTCGAGTTCCTTACAAAATATTGGGACGATATGGGATTATTGACTCAAATGGAACTAATGGGATGACATGTGTGAACAGATCATCATTACATGAAAAGACAAGACTAGTGTTCATGACAATAAGAGTGAACACTTTATACATTTAATATTAGGCCTCATTTGGTAGCTGAGAAAGAGAGAGAGAAAGAATTTTTGCTACTGCCAACACCATGATTGCGTCTTTCATTGTCCATCCATAAGCATGCCATCGATCTTTCTCCTTGCATAGTTACTTTTAGCACTGCTCCATTCCAAGTGTTCCCTGTAGATCCAATCCGTTGTTGCATGATTGCCATCTGCACACACAACAAAATCTTATATTAGCAAGGGTAAATGATTTTCAATGCAGTTGATACCTTGCTGCGGTGAAAGGTCCATTGGCTAGGTTGTGGTATGGCTAATTACGGATCTGGAGATATAATATTGGTGACTACCGAAGGTGTAGGGGTTAGGAGAAAATCGAAAAAATTGGGCCCTGTACCCCCATGACTAATCGCGAACCTTCGGTAGCGATAAAATGGAGAAAGAAAAGGAATAAGAAAGATAGATAAAAAGAGACAACTATAACGTCGATGAAATGGATGTCAAGATGGAAATGAACACAATAAAGTGGATTGCAAAAATTTTAAGGGAAAGAATTTAATTGGTGCACCAGGTAGGAATGTCAGTGGGTCCTCCCCAAAGCAGGCTCATGCCCTTAATGCCCTGACAAACCCACATTCAAAGAGTCTGTAGGCCCTGTGAATGTCATTTGGAACAAGAGTTAAAATCTTAACGTAAGAATTTACCAAAAAGAAAACAATGCATCAACCAAAATATACACTAATGATAGAACTGACAATGAGGTGAACAATGGAGAGAAGGATGGAGAGAAGAGAATGGAATGGAGTCCCAAGAACAAGGTGGTGTATAGCCCCTTGTGTAGTTCATGGTTAATGTGACTTAGCAGATCCCATTCCAAGTCTGGCCTCAAACAAACCACTTCCAGTGACTTCGCATTAATACATTTGGCTGATCCATCCCCTTGAAGTAACAAGAATGCCTTCACCCAAGAGCCACCACCATTCCGACAAAACAAGGAGAAGAGAATGGGAAGCGAGAAGGGCCTTAGTTAGAGGGAACACTTTTATTTTAGTCCCATAACCAGTGCTTGTAGCCCACATGATTATTTCATCGAAGGGGTGTGCTTTGAATTCTCACAGTTTTTATTTTATTTTATTTTATTTATTTATTTTAATTTTTTATGTGTTTATGCGTGAGAACCACACCATGCAAAGACTTTGTTATTTTTATTAGCTCAGCTTCTCGATGATTGGGTAATGTTGAAACGGTAAGAAAACTCCAGAAGAAAACATCCAAGCACCCAAGAGAATGGCCAACACAAATGCATCAAGTTCCCTTGAAGTCACACCCTTTTTAATCCTTGAGTCCTTTCTTGGTTTGAGAAATGCCCAGTTACCGATTTGTTAATAGTTCTTATTTAGAAAGGGACTATACATTTCCAAGCCAAGAGAGACCATAGAAATTTGTGGATGAATGGATGAAGTGAACTCATTGCCTGCTATATGAAAAGAAACATACCTTAGTATCAACATCATGACGTAGAGGTAAAAATCAAACATTAGCAATCACTATAAAAATATTTCATACCATCAGGAAGAACACTTATTAAATGACAAACTTACAAGGTGGATAACACAAAAAACATACCAAAAAAAAATGAAAAAGTATGAACGATGATGTAAAACAAAAATAAGAAAAGTTAAAGAAATTTGTAAAACAAAAATGTGCAAAACAAAAATGTGTAAAACAAAAACTTGTAAAACTAAAATGTGTAAAGCAAAAATGTGTAAAACAAGAACTTGTAAAAGAAAAATGTGTAAAACAAAAACTTAAAAGAACTGAGGGCCCCAAATGATTAGCATAAGTGGTGATCTCCCCCATGACTGAATGGAAAGGAAGAGATCCGAAATAACGAGCGCCTGTTTAAATTCCTTAGAAGTGTCCAACTTCTCCCAATTGATGTTCTTAGATTAAGGGGTGGAAGTTGGCAATGCTCATATTCCAATGTATCTATGCCTTCGTGATGGGCATTAGTTGTTCCCCTAGTTTGTTCCATGCATGTTGGTCGGTTGCTCTCTCGAATAGCTGTCAACCATGGGGTATCTACTTGTTGTGTGGTTGCTACATACATGCACCTTTGTCTCAGAGTTTCAAGGGCACAACTATTGCATGGAGGAGATGCTGTGCATTCCTCCATGTCATCACCCAATGAGTCATTGTATGTGATGCATGGAACTTTCTTCTTCTCAATCTTTCCATAAATATTTACCTTAGATATTTCCAAGGAAAGATTGTGGATTCCTAGGCATGCATCTATTGTACTTAGCCATGCCCTTCCCATTATAATTGGGAAGTCCCCTTCATTGCTGTTAACTTCTATCACCAAGAAATCAGCTGGGTATAACCAACAACACACAATGGTAACGATATCCTCCACCAATCTTAAGGGAATGGTGATGGACTGGTCAGCCAACTCTAGTTGAATGTTGCTCTTCTTAAGTTAGGGTAGGTTCTGATACATTTCTCGTGATATTAAGTTGACTCCGGAACCTGAGTCAAGAAGAGCCTTATGTGGTTTGTTTCCGGTGACTTGGAGGTAGATTAAGGGACTTCTAGGGTCAAATAGTTTCCTGGGAAGGTGGCCTACCTTGATCCAGTCAATTACGGTATCTGTTAACATAACCGTATGCGTTGAGCTCTGATATTGGTTTGAAGGAAGCTCCGAAGCCTTGTATGTTGGAGGAGTGTGCATAGACTCAACCGCTTGTGGTTGTGAGAGGTTTTTTAGGCTTTTGGTTCAGAAGAAAGGTCTTCTCTTCTTGCAGTTGTCAGAACCAGCAGTGGGTTAAAGGTTCACAGCTCTTATAATGTTACATTGCTGCGGTTGAGTGGGGAGTTCCCCTTGCATTGTTGGAGTGGGTGGTATGGGAACTACCAGTGTAAGAGAGGCGGATGGATTTGGAGGATGGTATGGATGTGGAGCATCTCCGAGAGGAGAAGGAGTCCTTCTAAAGTACTCCCAAACTTGGTAGTCACACTACAAGGTTGCGTGACCCATGGAGTCACTTGGATAAATTGACTGCTGCACGTAGTAGCCATATGGGCCTGGTTGCCGATAAGGGTATTGTTGTTTTGGCGATGGCATCCCCCATGATTGTGGGTATTCACTGCTAATGTTTCCCGATGGGTTGTGGTGGAGTTTCACTTGGCTAGTATGTTAATGGTTGGTGGAACTACCTTGGATTACCTTGGGGATAAGGTAACCTTTGGGGTGTCTGCCATCTGTTGAGTCTCAGGCTAAGTGCATACACCCCAGACTCTTGTATATGTGAGATGATTGGACAACATCCCTTAGGATGGTCATATTGGCAGATCTCACATCCACTGTCATTGTCTGTGTCTGAATCCACAACCTCATCGAAGATGTTCATTTTTCCCTTACCCTTGTCATGTGCAAGGCCTGAATCTCTCCACTTTTTCTTGTCCTTGTCACTACTTCATTCCTCCTTAGACTCCTCTACAATCTTTAGGATAGTTTCAATTTTACTGTCTAAGCAGCTCCATATTTTATCTACCTTAGTCGATACTTCTATTTTTAGCTTTTGAAGCGGCAAGGTTTTTCTGTTCACCAACTCTTCGAGTGGTGACTCATCCTCTTCATCGCAGAATCTCACTCCCCTCTTCTAGAGGGAAGGATCATGGTTATATTCTTCTGTGTTTTCTCTCTTTCTTAGCTCCCCTTCTTCTTTGGCTACTTGCTCCAATAATCGATGAATTTCATGGGATCTAAGTTCTGATAATCTCCCTTGGGCATAAGTCCCAAGGGTTCTCCTAGTTTCATACCTTAGCCCATCTACGATGTGGCGTAGTCGATCTTGCTGTGCGTAACCATGGCTCGAGCAACAAGGTAACAATGTATAGTAGGGACCCATGGCAGCATCCAAGGGTTCATGATTACCTTGTTTCCATCCTTAGATCTGCTTATACAAGTTAGACACTCTGGAGTACATTTGATATTTATCGTTGAAGAGTTCTAATATCGTACTCCACCTCCGAATGGTTTCTGATTCTAAGGACTGGTACCAACTCTCTGCTTCCTTTATGAGTGTCCTGGGAAACAACTTTAAGTTTTTCCACTCATTTTCTATGTTTTGCAAGGTGCAGGCATCATGAAATGCCTGTAAATGATTTTGCAAATCCACGTTTTATCCTCCTTCGAAGTGTGGGATATCGTTCATTTCTAAGCGCTTGATTCGGCTATCTTTTTGATGCCTTGTTGGTATTCTCACAGCCTCCGTTATATTTAGCATACTTTGGGTGGCAAGTAGGGGTTTGTCATGATCATCTCTTTCATGAAGTCTATGATGTCTACGTTGTTCCCTACTTTCCCTTCTTTCATGCTTTAATTCTCTTGATTGCCCTCATCCTCTCTCTTGACTCTCTCGTCGAGGTCTTTCATTTTGCTTATCCTCATCCTCACCGTTATGCTCTCTATGACTACGCCCTGATGTGGAAGGAGAGGGTGAATGATGTGTTGAAGGGGAAGAAGAAGGAGAACCATCGCCATGACGATGTTTCTCACCTTCTCTTCTGTGGCTTCGGCCCCGATCGTGATGACAATCTGAGTGCCCATCCTTGTCATGTGTTGGTGTTCCCTCAATGAATAGCTAGAGTTCACGGGGATTAGAACCAAGGTTATGTATCATGGAGCATAAGTTCTGAAACCCCACCTCCTCACTATCATTAGGAGGGGGAACATCTTTCGATAGAGAACCGGTTATAAGTGGTTCACCATCTCCAATTTCGCTTAGGACGTGCAGGACCCCTTTTCCCTTCAACAATGTATGGTGGCTCTCCTTCTGTGAGTTCCTTAAACGTTGTGCAGATGTGGGATGGTAATCCCTCATTTCAAAATTTGCCGTAATGTATTCAGCATATAATTCCATCATGCTTATCTGTGCTAGAGCACGAAGAAGCATGTTGGGGACTGCATGATTTGGAGGTAACACTGGGTTACCTTGCAAGTCTCTCCAACGCATCTGTTCATCCTAATGGAGGATAAAAGTAAAATCAGGTATATACTCATCAGGATGAGTATATACCACCCTATATTGTTAAGGAACTGGCAAATTTTGGCTATGTGTTTTAGACTGCTAACTATTTCTAGTATGATCCCTAGGTGGTGTAATGCTCTTATGAGAAGAAGAAGAAGACATGGTGTCTTATCAGTGTGCTATTTAACCATTATATAATTTTTCGTTTAATTAACCCTAAGGTTTGTTTAAGCTTCAAACAATGTGAGTGATTTCCTATGTTCTACTTAGCGCACAAACACTTAGTCCCTGCCAATGGTGCCTATGATGTGTGGCGAGGTACCCCTACACTGAACCATACGAATACGAGCGTTACACGTGCGATCTGGATGAACTTCAAAGACTAAGTGCCTACACGCCTCATGGAACACTTAAGGTTAATTATTCATTGTCTTCCTAGACTTACTTGTATTTGTCATAGTTGTATGGTTAAGTAAGTTTGAGGTATATGATTTTTATGTCTTTTCAATTTTATCTCCTACGCTGACAAGGTGAAGGGTGAAGAGATGAATTAACTAACTTTAACTAACTAACTAAGCCTTAATTAACCTAGCATTAGCATCCATTTCCACTTACCATTCACACCCTGAACCGATGCAACCTTGGTTACCAAACGCTAGTCGTTGCTAGGATTACCAAGCGTAACACACGTGCTCGAAGTGGTTGTACTGAGGCACTTAACTAGGAGAGAAGGGTTGAGAGAGATTTAACAACTAATAAATCATGTAAATGATAAACAATAAATAACAATAAATAAAAGTCCTATTTAGCCTATTCCATGCACTGCAAGGTTTATCCAAGAAGTTCATCTTTATTTCTGTACACAAACTTATGTTCAAGTACAATATTTGCTCGAATAAAGATCCGTTTACTTTGGAGCTCCTACTGCGAGCACATGGAAAATATTCTATCTCTAGAGGGATCAAACTGCCAGAGTTTCACTACAGTCTAGGCCTAGAATGAGAAACAAGGGAGAGCCACCTCTTATTTATAGACTTGGTGATGCACCGCAATATCGCGGGGGACGACGCGATATCGGGTGGGATGCGATATCGCGGCCCATGCGATATCATGTCTCATCAGACATTATGACCATCGTTTGTGGGTTGTCCTATCCTACTAACTTTCTAGTGATATGAGTAAATAACTATAAATGAAACTTTCCAATTATCATGGGAAGGGCTTGGTTCAGTACAATAGATGCATAACTGGGAATAAAAGACCTCTCCTTGAAAATTTCCCAAAAAAATGATTTTGGAAAGATAGAGAGAAAGCACATTCGATGCATTACATGCAATGACATAGGATGCAACTACATGCAAAGATTATGGACTATGAAAAGTACATTAATCATAGCATGCAAGGTGTGTGTTTATGTGACAGAAATCCAAAGGTGCCTGTACATAGTAGCCACAAAACAAAAGGGCACTTAGTGGCTAACAACTAGACTTGAAAGTAGCTCAACTCTATGCATGAAAAAAACTAAGAGTCTTACAAGTGCCAGCATTGAAGGCATGGAAGAGATAGCCACAGCAGCAGTTGAATCCCAAACTTAAGTAGATCATTGAGGAGGAGACTGAACAACTCCTCAAGGAGGAGTTCATCTATTCCATTACAGATAATGAGTGGATTAGCCTACTTGTGATAGTGCCAAATAAAGGTTGAAAATGGAGGATTTGCATTAATTTCAAGCTATTTAACATGGAAATCTACAAGGATCATTATCCATTACCATTTATGACTAGGTGTTGGACATCATTTCTGGGCATTGCTATTACAACTTTTTGGATAGTTATAGTGGTTATAACCAAATCCAAATAGCATTGTAGGATCAGGTCAAAACCACATTCATGAGTCCCTATGGGACTTTCACATACAAAAAGATGTTGTTTGGCCTATGCAATGCCCTTGCCACATTCCAACACCTTATTTTGAGCATCTTCGAATGACAAATTGGTAGCAAGATGGAAGTTTTCATGGATGACTTCTCCAACTATGGGGATACATTTGAGCAAGCCCTAGACCATCTTGAGTAAGTGCTAAAAAGGTTTATGGAGACAAACCTTAGGCTCAACTGGCAAAAAAGCCACTTGATGGTCTAGGAAGGCATTATTTTGGGGTATAGAATTTTAGAGAAAGGGATCAAGGTGGACCTTAAAAAAATAAGGGTCGTCTAAGGAATTACCAGAAAACCTGAAATAGTCAAATAAGTGAGGTCATTCCTTGGACACACTAGCTACTACCAATAATTCATTGAAAATTTCTCTAAGATCACCAAACCATTGGGGGAGCTGATAAAGAAGGATGTTTTATTTATCTAGACCAAGGAATGCAAATGTGCATTCTAGCAACTCAAAGAGAAGCTTGTGGAACTTCCAATTCTACAAGCACCTAACTAGTCTAGACCCTTCCACATCATGATGGATGCATCCAATTATGCCTTGGAAGCCATGCTCATGTAGTTGGATGATCAAAAACATCCTTACTACATTCACTATGTGAGAAAAATCATTGTGGGTGCATAGCTGAACTACACCATAACAGAGAAAGAACTGATTGTAGTGGTGTTTTCCTTGGATAAATTCAAGAACTATGTGCTTGGGTACAAGGTGTTTGTGCACAAAGACCATAGTATAATCCAATTCCTAATGAATAAACCAATGGTAAGCCCTTGTGTCATATGATGGCTAGTGATCTTACAGGAATTCAATCTAACTATGGTAGATTGAAAGCAAACTAAGAACATGATTGCTAACCACTTTTCTCAGTTAAGATGGGACAACAAAGAGGAGGAGAACCCACTTTTAGATTAGTTTCCTGATGAACTTCTCTTTTCTAGGGCTATAACTAAACAAATGTCCATTGAACCTAATTGGTATGATGGCATTCTCACCTACCCTCTCACTTAGGGGATGCCACATGAATGGGACCACAAAAAGAAATAATAGTTTCTTCACCAGGTGAAACACTTTATGGAAATCTACAAATACCTTTATAAGATCTGTGCCAATGGCCTAGTTTGATGGTGTGTACCTGATGCTAATCAACTACGCATTCTCCAAGATGCTCACAAGGGCCTTTGTGGAGGCCACTATGCTAAGAGAGGCATGGCCATTTAGATCCTCAGGGCAGGTTATTATTGGCCAACACTCTTTAAGGATGCTCACCATTTCGTCTACTCCTATGAACACTGCCAACGTGATGGTCGAATGATCGCTCATATGGAGGGACCTCAACAATGGATCTAATCATTAGAAACCTTTAATATTTGGGCATCAACTTCATGGGTCACATCACTTCCATGTCGAATGTAAAGATGTACATCATAGTTATTGTTGACTACTATATGAAATTGATAGAATTTGTAGCCATCACTGATTTCACATCTTCCATGGTTGCTTAATTTGTACAACAATATGTTGTAAATAGGTTTGGGGTGCCATGTGCACTTATTTCTGGTAATGGAACTCACTTTATAGGTACTACCTTTCAAAAGCTCATGCAACACTTAGGGGTTGAGCATAAATTAATAACACCCTACCACCCCAAGCTAACAATCAAGTAGAGGTTACAAATAGGAAAATCACAAAAATACTAACCTAAACCGTTAGTAAATATAGGAGGGATTGAAGCACAAAACTCAACGATGTCCTTTGGACCTATCACTTCACTTAGAAACTTCATATCAAATACTCTCCCTATGAGCTTACATACGATAAACTACCAACACTTCCAATCCAAATGAAGCTTTGTACACTATCAACAACTTGTGATCTTGACCTTAACCTAAGTCTAGCATAGAAAGAAAGATTAATGAACCTCAACTTGCTAGACAAGAACCGATTGGTGGCCCTATCATCTAATGAAGTACACAAGGCATTCAATAAATAATGACATGACTTTAGAATAAGCAAAGTGAAATTTTAATGAAGAGATAGGATCCTATACTGGAACCCCACACACGTACCACAAAGAACCAAGTTCCAAACATTGTGGAAAGGACCTTATATTATTTATGAAACCTTTCCTTCTAGGGCCATGTTAATTTACAAAC
>MNCI01020473.1:65626-81399 GCA_015680685.1 Gnetum montanum | reverse complement strand
AGTCGTGCACGAGGTCCAAGATGTGTACAGTTGATCAAGGAATCGGTTTCTCATCGCACTTAGGCTAGATTAGATTCTCTTACCCTTCTCCTCCTAGGTTAGCTTAGTTAATATTATTTTCCACTGCCTTTAGGAGTAGCGTTAGAATTAGAAACACATCATACACCTCATTTGGACCAAATCATACATGACAAATATAACACTAGTCCAAGTGGGAAGACAGCAAACTGCAACCTAAGGATAACTATCTAGGTGCCACAACTAGTCTGTCTGCGGAGTTCGACTGGATCACGCGTGCTACGCTCGTTTCGTATGGTTGAGTGTAGGGGTATCTTGCCATTCATCATTGGCGCAGTTGTCGGGGATGGTGCTAGTTATCTAGATTGGTTATATCATACAAGGTTGCTGTACAGAACTTAATGATATATCTCTTAGAAAGAAGTAATTATAAAAAGTCACATAAATTCACACACAACAATGCCTCTCCTACAAGAGCACGATAATGCCACGCTTAGTGAGGAAGTTCATTGGAGAACCAATGAACTATATGACAATGAAGATTAGAGTATACAACCTAAAGTGGGAGTTTCTTATAAAAATGAACAAAAACAACGTCATCCCAACACACGAAGACATAACTTACCCGATGATGATGAACCCCCACTGGCCACTACAAGCCTAACACAAATACAAGAGGCTGTTTGAATCTCACCTAGGCATCGTAAAGAGAGTTGTCTACCCAGGCTCGATTTAAATAACTTTTCCAAATTTTCAGGAGGCTATGACTTAGATCTGTATCAACATTTACTAGCCTTCTACAATGCCTGCACATGGAATAACATTGATAACAGTTGGCAAAAGTTGAAGCTCTTTCCTATGACACTCGTTGACCAAGCAAAAGTATGATATAGATCTTTGAAACCAAATTCAATACGACACTGGTCAACAATGGTAGAAGTCTTTAATGAAAAATATCAAACCTACGCAAGAGTGTTAGCCTTGAGGAAACAAATCCAAGGATGGAAACAAGCAAAANAGAGCTTATTCAAAGGGTAGCAAAAGAAGAAGGAGAAATAGCTAGATGGGAGAATGTTGAAAAACATCAACGGGACCAAAATTTCAACTTAACAAGGGTCCATGATCATGAAAAGGAGAGATCAACAAATCTCAAGGTGGAAACATCATCTTTGCCAATACAACCATCATTAGAAGAAGCTGAGGCAAAGGTTAATAAGATGTTGTACTGGATATATCACAAGTGTGGAGAATATATCAACATCATTGGAGATAGAGTTTTGACAACCCAAGAAGCAGGACAAAACAATAGATAATTGGAAAGAAAGAATGAAGGGAATAAGTGCTTAATTGCTAACCATACATATGAATGCAACATATTCCTGTACGATCACCCCAAGGGTCAATGCCCAATCTTGTCACATTTATATGAGCATTGGGGAAACACGTTATATCCAAAGTTCGTACAGAGATCTTGTGTTCGATCACAGTGGAAACCATCCCAGTCGTGGGGGAGACCATCCTTAGACAAGAGGCACCCTTCATATTTTCCAAACTCAAATGCTTATCATAATCAACATCCTATTTCTCCAACTGGGCCAACATACTTTATCTCACCACACTACTATTTTCCACAATACTATCAACTCGTGCCTCCAACGCAACCACCACCTTATGCACCTTATATTCCTCCTAACTTTCAGCATTCTTATCCTTTCCCTCCTTCCACAGTACGACCAACTATTCCTAAGGTGTTTGTGCCACAACAACAACCCACGAACAACACTTGTGCTACTGCTACTAACAGCAGTGAAAAGCCTCCTCAACATCAAGAGCGTCCTTTCTTTAAACACGGTTGTAGGAAGGGACAACACAATTCCGAGGCCACTGCACCTTCCAACCTAGCACAAGCCCACACTGTGGTGCACCCTTACCTTGGAACCCAACACCTCATGTAACTTCATCAGGGCCACCAACTAACACTCCAACAACCATACAAACCAATGAACAAAACCATGGGAGGCATCATCCTAATCCTTGCATGCCATCCAACAGTCCTGAATATCATAGTGGGTCAGCTCGTTATCCGGGAACTACATCGTATAAACTGCCCCGCTATGCTTATTCCAATTAAGTGTGTGAACCCTAATGGGATAAGTATGGACTAGTTCCAATACCTCCAACATGTAAGGATCTTTATCTTTCATTTATTAATCCTTCACATACTCAACCGATTAGTTATGGGGATAACCCCCATTTCAAAGACAAGCAGGATTAATAACCACTTTTTATTTTTCTTTGATTTTACAACTTTTTGTTTTCTAGTTTTTCATTTTTCAACTTTTTGTTTTATCTTTTTTGTGTTTTTATGTTTTTCTCTTTTTAAGTTTTTGTAAGTAATCTCATCTGCAAATAAAACACTCATGTGGATCATTGGTTGAGGTGTGTTTTATGTTATTAAGTCATGAGTAGTCAATTATTTGGAACAGTGAGCCCACTACATCCACTCATCCACTCTATAAATAAAAGGTTCTGTTCAAGGGTACAGTGATATTCTTGAAATTTCTAAACTTAAAATTAATTTTGTGTTCATTGTACCTAGAATGAAGAAGGATGGACCAAGGGGGAATGATTAGGGTGTGACATCAAGGAGATTTGTGGATTCTCTTTGGTGACAACTATGGGTGTTATCATGCAACATGGTTGTACTAAGATCCTTGTAGATCTAACGAAAAATGGGAGTAAGAGTAATCAAAAGGGCATTCAAAGATCAAACGCTGTTCTGGGGGGTCCCACTAGAAAGACATGCACCCATGCCTAAAGGTTGGTGATTTCTCTGGATTCAATATTAAAAAAAAGAAAAAAAAAAGAAAAACAAAGTGCCATAAAACAACACATTCGTTCCTTGCATAAAACGTCAAGTGATCGTACACCTTGTTGTTATGGTACCCTCATAGTTGTTCATTATGGGATGAAACGATGTGATGCCACTAATTGAAGGATGGACTTGGTCCTGATCTTAGGATGATGGGTTAATGACATATTAATCATGCTTTACACACAGGATTCATTGTACCTTGGGTCAATTACCTCATGTCCCGATCTCTATGATCCCTTTCTACACTTCGTCTCATCTCAATGTTCGTGTAATTGTAGCTCGTGGCCCATGTAGCATAGAATTTTCATCTCATTTCGGTGATATTTACATGCGCGTGTTTTGTGGAGTTAGTGCGGATTACATTTAACCCTTCTAGTGCCCATGGACACTTTGAGTGTGGTTACACAAGGGCATAATAGGTTGAAACCTGCTTTGGGGAGGACCCACTTGTGTAATTTTTTTTGTAATCTTCACTAATTCTCTAGTTCGAACACACAATTTCTTACCCTCAGCTTAATTTTTCATAGTTCTCTTTCCCTAATATTATCCCTCTATAATTTTTAACATTCCAATGTACCATTACATTCCCTTTTTTCGTAACCGCCAAATTTTTAATTGCTAAAATTCACATCATTATTATTAAGAGTGCCTCTCGAATCAATGCAATTACCCTTGAACATCTTAATACTTGCCAATGTCCTCAATCTTTAACATTAATTTCAAGAAAAATCATTTAAAATTCAGTATTTTCATGTGTCTCACATTAGTTGGGACGAGATATCGCGTACGCGATATCGCGTCCTATTTTCCTATAAATAGGAAACCCCCGTTGCAACACTTAGCATTATTTTTCCATTTACGCGGGAGGAGTTTTTGAATTTTTTCTCTACGACTTGCGATTGCGTGACCCTTGCTTTTTCACTTATATCTCGCGCACTGGTACTCCGATTTTAATTTCGTTTGAACTTGCTTGAACCCGGAGTGTTTAGTTTAGTCGTGGGGGAGAGACACCTGTCAAAAAGTGCCTAACTTTTTTTAAATTTCTCATTGCCCAAATGACATTAGTTAGGGTAATTAACTTAACACTTAGACTAATTGTGCCAAAAATCATATGACCTTAAGTATACCAGGAGATTAAAAATGGAAACCACCTAAGTCATAGGACCCATTATTATAATTTTCGGGTACAATCACACATTATAACATAAGATCTTTAATTAAGGTAAGAAATAAGGTATAACTTGACTTTAAAAATAACCTTACTAACGCTTGACCCGTGTGATTGCAGATAGCCCTAAAACGTGCACAATAGGAGGGTCCTGTCCATGGTGGAGCAAAACAACCTCAGAGAGGTGGAAGACAAGGTCCTGCCGGACAACATGCAGAACAGGAGTTGAATCATTCAGCATCCATCAAGATGCACCTCCTACCAGACGGTCCGGGTAGGCAGAAGGGGGAGCTGCTGCTACGCTTAAATCGGGACAACAACTTACGTTGCCCCTAGAGTGTGTTCAGGCTATACATGAGAAGTCCACATTCGCTGCGGTGATTGTGGAGTTAAACTTCGAATTGTTTGCAGAGTTTTCTCCTGAGGCTATTAAGGAGCACCTTAAAGGGTCTCCCTTATGGCCTGTCCTATCTGAATGCGCTGCCTAGTACTTAGGTGAAACGTACTAGTTTTGGCACAATAAGGAGCAAGACACAACTCTAAATATTTGTGGTGTGACAATAGAATTTTCTACGCAAGCAATTTCGAAAGCGTTAAACCTTCCAAATTCAGGCCCCCATGTTGCTTCGTTATCTACCCGATAAGACCCTGATGTGTGAAAGGAATGGTTAGAGAAGGCTTATGGCAAAGACAAAACTTTTCGTGAGCTGATGACGGAAGAGAGAGTTTATTTAAAAATTGGAACATATCACCTCTTCCCCACAAAAGGTTTGAAAATAATATCGACATATGCGGCTAGAGGATGTGCAGTGTTGATGGGAAAGGTTAATGCTAACCTTCCCCATCTATATTTGACAGAGATCCTAAGGCGATTTGAAGAATGGAATTCAGGAAAGATGGCACTGCCTTTTCCCTGCCTTATCAGAAAATTGTGCTGACGAGCTGGTATTTGAGGATACACAAATGACGTCCTTCGAAAAGCCCAGAATGCTTCTTATGCTGAACTACTAAAGGTGCCAGCTCCAAGAAAGAGCATTGGCGAAGAGTTGAGACTCAAAAAAGAAGAAGAACAGATGACTGGACCACTTGCAACTCAACTTGTAGGACCCAGCCAACCTCCAGCCACAGGTCCTAGCCAACAACAAGAAGCAAGGCCTAGCACAAGCCAGTATTAGCCGCCGCCACTGCCGCAAGACTACAAATCGTCGATGAGCCTTCTGAGGGCCATCACTGAGATGGTTAGTTGGAGAAGTCATGATGACACAAACCTCTTCCGTGTCATCGATGATGCCGATTAGCCTACTATTTCGTTAGATCGCACAAAGGGTGAATTATCCATTCAAATAGAAGGAGGGGAAAGTAGATGGTCACAACAGATCTCTGGAAACGTGACATCTTTTCAGGTGCAGTTAGAGACTAATGAAGGGGCCACGGTGGTTGTCATGCAACACCAGAATGCTACGGGAGCTACTGAAGTGGTCATTGACCACATCAAAGAATCCTTTAATGTACCTGTTGGCCACTGATAGATCTCTCAGGAGCATGAGATGCTCAAACTCTTGCCGGGACCTCAATGACTCCTGCAGAACATGAGAATGTACTTAACAGATTACTTCAAACAGGATAAGTAATGACGTCCTTGTTTGACATCCCTCAGGATGTAACAGTAATTCAATCAGACCTCATATCTACAAAGGGGAAACTAGTCATATCTAAAGTTAGGGTCGAGCATGCTGAAGCTGAAGTGCAGAAACTACAAGAGCTGCTCATAACCTTACAAGCATCATAGCAGGATCCTCTACAATTTGTTCCCGTAGACTAGCTAGATAACTTTAGAACCGAGCAATTAAAAAAGTTGATCGCAGAGAATAAGAAGGTGGCAGGAGAAAAGGAGACAACCATTTGGGATGCCTTCGCAACACAAGCGCAAACTCATGCACATCTTAAGGCACTCAAGGCTTTAGAAGAAGAGAATAAGCAGTTGGTTGCAGATAATCTTCGGTTGACCTTTGTGGAGAAACAAAAGAATGTTCTTGATGAACACTTTCATCAATTACGAGAACAGTTCATTCGGGTCAACCAAGATGTAAGCCATTTATCCAGAGAAAATTGAACCCTCTTAATGGAGAAGGTACGTGCTATTCACCAAAAATTAGCCATCGAAATAAGCGCATGGCAGAATGAGGCTAAACGACACGGGAAGCTGAAGGAGCACTTCTATGATCAAGTGGGGATGTATAAACAAATGATAGAGAAGGAAATCCATATGGCCAAGGCTCAAATTAACAACATCAGTGCTCAGCACACTGATTGGAGGGCCATATTGGACATTTATTCCTTCGCCCACCAAGCGGAAGTTAAAAATTGGGACTTGTAGATCCAAGACCTAACAGAGTACATGGAGTTGGCAAATCTTCATGACAAGTACTCCATGTACTCTGTTAGGTCTTGGATCTACTCCATGGAGTTGACAAGACAAGTCCCACCAAGCGGAAATACATTGCAACCGACTTGGCTTGATGACTAACAGACCTTCATGAATACAAAGATAAAGCCAGAGCTTATGAAGAGGAATGAGGGGTGTTTGCAGCGTGGTACGTTAAAGCCAATTAGATGTTCCTGCAACTTCCCTGTCTGTGAGAGGTGCAAACTCCATCAAACATTAGAACACTCACATGGATGGCACAAGATCCTTGGACCGAAGACAAGAAGCTCCAGGCCATTCTTCAGCGTCGTCAACCTATAAAGCTTGGAGCATAAGACAAAGGGAAGGCACCAATGGAGGAGCCACCACCACCAAGAACTACATGAGTTCCACATTTTTGTAGTTGTAGTTGTATATATTCTGTGTGTTGTATTTTGTTCCCACACTACGGTTTCATTTCATTTTTTCCCAATTAATAATCCCATACCTATCCACTATGTAATTAATAGAGCTTGTTCTCTTGGTAACTCGAGGATGAGTTTTTATTTAGTCATGGGGGTATGATGGGACGCGATATTGCATGGGCCGCGATATGGCATCCCCCTCGATATCGTGTCTTCCCCTGCGATGTTGCATACGCGATATCGCAATGCACCACCATATCTATAAATAAGAGGTGACTCTGTCTTGTTTGATAATTAGGAGTTAGAAGTAGCGAAGCTCTAGCAGTTTGGCCACTCTAGAGATAGTTTGTTTTCCCGTGTCTGCCCGCAGTGTGGTGAATGTAATTGTACGACATTCTTTATTTGAGTGTGACGTACTTGGACACGCACATGAACAGCAATAAAGATCAAGATTACTTCATTATTGCAGCAGTCACTTGTTTATTTATTTATTGTTATTTTTAGTTTTCTCTCTCTCACCCTTAAACTCCTAAAACGTGGAACGAGTACGACTTGATTACAAGCATTTAAGTATGACTACTTGGTAGCCCAGTGATGTACCTAGGATCTATGCTTGGTAATCCCAGTGGTAGTCGTGCACAAGGTCCAAGATGTGTACGGTTGATCAAGGAATCGATTTCTCGTTGCACTTAGGCTAGATTAGATTCTCTTACCCTTCTCCTCCTAGCTTAGCTTATATTATTTTCCACTGCCTTTAGGAGTAGCGTTAGAATTAGGAACACATCATACACCTCATCTGGACTAAACCATACGTGACAAATATAACACTAGTCCAGGTGGGAAGATAGTGAACTGCAACCTAAGGATAACTATCTAGGTGCCACAACTAGTCTGTCTGCGGAGTTCGACCAGATCGTGTGCGCTACGCTCATTTCGTATGGTTGAGTGTAGGGGTATCTCGCCACTCATCACACATGGAACACCAAACCTATTTACAACATTTTTTTGTACAAATAGAGCAGCAGTAGAAGATATATAGTCAATGAAGGTTGCTGCTTCTACCCCTTTCGTACAATAGTCAACAACAACTATGATGTATGCCTTTCCATTTGACATGGGTGTGATGAGACCCATGAAATCAATGCCCTAGATGTTGAAGTGTTCCAATGGTTGAATCCATTATTGAGGTTCCTCCATTCAAGCAGTCATTCCACCATCTCATTGGCATCATTCACAAGAGTAGGCATAGTGGTAAGAATCCCTAAAGATTGTTGGCCAATAGTACCCTGCCATCAAGATTTTAATGGTCATGCATCTCCTAGCATAGTGTCCTCCATAAGGACCTTCGTGAGCATCTTGGAGAATGCATAGTTGATCGACATCAAGGACATACTAACGAACCAAGCCATTGGCACACACCTTGTAGAGGTGTCCATTGATCTTCATGAAGTGTTTTACTTGGTGAAGAAATTGTTGTTTCTTGCAATGGTCCAATACTTGTGGCATCTATTGAATGAGAAGATAGATGAGAATGTCATAATACCATTTAGGCTCATTGGGCAATTATTCAATTATAGCCCTAACAAAGAGGAGTTCATCAAGAAACATATTAGATAGTGGGCTTTCTTCCTCTTTATTATCCCATTGCAATTGAGACAAGTGATCAGCGACCACATTCTCAGTGCCTTTTTCATCTACCATTGTAAGATCAAATTTCTGCAAGATCACCAACCATTGTATGACACAAGGGCTCACTATTGGCTTGTTCATCAAGAAGTAAATGGCACTATGACCCATGTGCACAAACACCTTGTATCCAAGCACATAATGCCTGAACTTCTCTAGAGCAAATACCACTGTCATCAATTCTTTTTCTGTAGTGGTGTAGTTTATTTATGCACCCATAATGCTTTGGCTAATGCAATGGATGTAGTATGGATGTTTCTTGTTGTCCATCTGCATAAGCATGATTCCCAAGGCATAATTTGATGCATCTATCATGACATGAAATGGCTTGGACCAATCAAGTGCTTATAGGATTGGAGTTTCTACAAGTTTCTCTTTCAATTGTTGGAATGCCTTTTCACATTCCGCAATCCAGACAAATGGAGCATTTTTCTTTGTTAGCTCCACCAACAATTTTGCGATCCTAGAGAAATTCTCTATGAATCGTCGGTAATAGCCAATATGTCCAAGGAATTATTAAACATGTTTGATAGTTTCTGGTTGATGGGTTATTCCTTAGATGACCCTTATTTTCTCAGGATCTACCTCAATTCCTACTTGTGATATTCTGTGCCCTAATAAAATGCCTTCCTAGACCATTAGGTGACTTTTTTTGCCAATTGAGCCACAAGTTGGTTTCAACACATCATTTTAGCACTTGCTCAAGGTGGTCCAAGGCTTGCTCAAATGTAGCTCCGTAACTAGAGAAGTCATCCATGAAGACTTCCACACCACTTTTGATTTGCTATTGAAAAATGCTTAAAACCAAGCATTGAAATGTAGCAAGAACATTATATAGACCAAATGGCATTTTACGATATGCAAAAGTCCCCCAAGGACTTGTGAATGATGTCTTTGCTTGGTACTCTGGTGCAATATGAATTTAATTATAGCCACTATAACCATCTAGAAAATTGTAGTAGTAATGCCTAGATATTTTGTCTAACACCTGATCAACAAATGACAACAAAAAATGGTCCTTGAATGTTGCCATATTCAACAGTTGAAAATTGATGCAAACTTTCCACTTGCCTCCTTTCTTTGGCACAATCATGAGTGGACTAACCCACTCACTATCTACAATGGGATAAATGAACCTCACCTTAAGGAGTTGTTCAATTTTCTCTTTGACAACCTACTTCAATTTGGGATTTAATCTAGCCATGTGGCTGTCTCTTTGGCTTCATGGCTAGATTAGTGTAGATACAATGCTAGCATATCCTAGGATCAATCCCTATAAGTATAAGATATGACCAAGCAAAAGTTGCTGACCATTTTTCAACCACATTCAACAGCATCGTTTTTTGCTCTGAAGCAAGATTTGCATTGATTATGATCAACTTCCCATTTTTTAAAAACACATATTCCATTCTAGCTAGTAGTGTTTTATTCAAGGGGCTCTTGCTTAAAATTTTCAAGAATTTCCAACTCTCCCCAACAAGTATCATCATTTACATCATCAAAGAGTTGGTGATGAACTTACTCTAGTTTATAAATGCCTGCGACATATGAGCATGTTAAGCTCTCAATTAGTTCTATGAAAAGTGTGATGCTTTCAAAATCAACGGTCAACCATTGGGTGCCCTCCTATTTTGTGGCTGCTACATATATACACCTTTGCAGTTCTACTTCTAGTACACACTGCTTGCATGTAGAGATAGATGCTTATTTCACAGCTTGGAGTTTTTGCACACAATTGCACCCTAAATTGTTGTACGTGATGCATGGAACCTACTTCTTCTTGATCTTTTCAAATGCATTTTCTTTGGATATTTCCAAGGAAATATCTCTAATGCCCATTCTTTCATCAACAGTGTTAAGCCATGCCCTTCTCATGATGATTGAGAAATCCCCTTTGCAATTCTTCACCTCGATCACTAGGAAATCAACAAGATAAGACCATCCACAGATAATGGTTACAATGTCTTCCACTAGTCCCAATGAAACAGTGATGGATTGGCTCACCAATTCTAATTGGATATTGCTTTTCTTAAGAGGATGCAGGTTCCATGCGATGTACATCTTATGAGAAATTAAATTAACACTAGAACCTAAGTTAAGAAGAGCTTTGCATGATTCATTCTTAGCAATCTACAAATAAATGAGAGGACTTCCAAGATCGGCTAATTTCCTAGGAAGGTTTCCTGCATGGATCCAATCAGATATAGTGTGAGTAAGCATCACAGTATGGATTTTAGGTAGATTTTAGTTTAAAGGGGACTCAAACAAATTTGAGATAGAGGAAGATGGAGGGAAAGGGTTGTCAACCATGGGTGTATTTGAGGGCTGAGGTGGATTGCAGGGTCAAAAGAAAGGTCTTTTCCTTGATCGAGTATTTGACCCACTCAGTTGATGAATCGGTTGTAGATTAATAGTAGTAGTAGCGTTGCATTGTTACAGTTGAGTTGGTAGTTCACCCTGCATAGGTGGAGTAGGTATTAGCTATGTCGCTGGAGGAGGAACATGTGTAGGGACAGGAGGAGGATAAGGATAAAATATGGCATTCCTTCTTTCATGTGGAGAATGAGTTTGATAATAATCAGAAGGATGGTAGTATTAGAAATGTGATTGGAGAAGTTATGTTGAGATAGGGGTTGCTAAATGTAGTACCCATATGGATCAGGTTTCTTGTAAGGGTATTGCTGCCTTGGTGGTGTCATTGTTGATACTACTCATATGGTTGCAATGGAGTTCCACTTGGATAATATTACTATTACTAGCACGACTACCTAATATTACCTTGAGGATAAGGTAATCTTTTGGATATTTGCTTTTGTGTTAGTCATGGATTCAAAGCATACACGCTAGACTCATGTAAATGTGACACTATGGGACAACATCCCTTAGGATGTACATACTAGTAGATGTCACATCCACCATCATCATTTGATTCACTTTTTGTAACTTCTTCTATTGCAATAATCTTGCCCTTACCTTTTTGATAGGCATGTTCAACTTCCTTGTGCCTCCTACACTGACGATCACTACCTTGTTCTCTAGACTTTTCAGTAATTTTTAGGACAGCTTGAAATCTATTATCCATGGAGTTCCATAACTAATCAACCTTGGTCGTAATTTCAGATTGAAAATTTTTCCTATTCATTAGCTCATCACATGCAAATTCTTCCTCACTATCATAGAATCAAACCTCCCTCTTGCGAATGGAAGGATCATGGTTATATTCTTCTACACTTTTTCTTTTTCTTAATTCACCCTCCTCTTTAGCTACCTACTTAATTAGTCTTTGTATTTGATGAGCACTTAATTCTAATAGTCACCCTAGGGCATAGACATCAAGGGTTCTTCTCATTTCTGATTAAAACCCGTCTACAATGTCATGAAGTTGATCTAGTTAAGAATAACCATGGCTGGGACATTTGTGCATTAAGGAATAGTATTAGTTGATGGCGACGTCCAAGTGTTCATCTATTTCTTGTTTTCATCCTTGGATTTTCTTGCTCAAGTTGGACACTCTAGAGTATGTTTGATATTTATCATTAAACAATTCAAGCATGGTACTCCATTGTCTAATAGATTTTGGCTCTAAGGACCGATACCAGTTCTCTGCTTCTTTGATGAATGTCCTTGGGAACAACTTAAGTTTTTTCCACTCATTCTCTCTGTTTTGCAAAGCACATGAATCTTGAAAATCTTAGAGATGATTCTACATATCAAAGTTATATCCCCCTTCGAATCAAGGAATATCATTCATATCTAACCTTTTGATCTGACTATCCTTCACATGCCTTGTTGGAATTCATATTACCTCTACAATATTAAGCATACTTTGGGTAGCAAGCAAAGGTTCATTGAGGCCATGATCATGGTGCCTATGATGTCCTCTACTACCCCTTCGATCATGATGATGTGCCTCTCTTAAATGTTTGCATCCTTCATCTTGCCTTTCCCGATGGTCCCTTCGATCATTTCAGTCCTATTAATCATTTTGGTCACTTCCATCATGGTCTCACCTCCTATAGTTGTCATCAGAGATAGAAGAACAAGAGGATGATGATGAAGGTGAATAGGAAGGAGGACTAGCATCATCACGGTGCTTGCTACCATCTCTTCGGTAATTGTGACCATGATCATGATCTTGTTTCTTGTCTGCATCCCTACCTTGACTTGCCCCTCTAGATCCTTCTTTGTCATTGGATCCATTCTTACTAAAACTAGGATTGTGTATCGTGGACTGCAAGTTCTAGTTTTGACCTCTTTACCTGAAGTCAAAAAGAGGAATTTCACTAAATGGAAAACCCTTAGAGAAGGGTTCCTCTCCATCCTTTTGGTATGGCAGGAATGGGAAATCATTGAATCCTTTTCCCTTCACAAATTCATGGCATTTTTCTAGTTGTTGATCTCATAGATGTTGTGCCTCAGTGGGACGATAATCCCTGGCGTTAGTATCTTGCATAACATACTCAGCATGACATTCCTAGAGACCCCATCGTATAAGCATTTGGTGAAGCATTGTAGGAACAAATCGATTAGGCAACAACACAAT
The DNA here is from genome assembly GCA_015680685.1 of Gnetum montanum. NCBI lineage: Eukaryota > Viridiplantae > Streptophyta > Gnetopsida > Gnetales > Gnetaceae > Gnetum > Gnetum montanum. The sequence continues at coordinate 68,280 of MNCI01020473.1, read as the reverse complement.
GTTGTCCTCCATGTTACACCACTATAGTTGTTCATCTTAATGTAGGATGAAGGTGAAATTGGGTACATACTTATCAAGACAAGTATATACCACTCGATATTGTTGCGACACTAGCTAATGAGCTCCATCAGACTTGGATGGAGAAGCACTCCTGTGAGAAGAAGAAATTTTTAATTAGATGATAAAAATGTAATGTTATTTTAAATTTTGTTGTAGTAATTGTAAAATACGATATGACTCTAAGGTTTGTTCCAACAATTTTGAATGATTTTCGCTAAATCCTAGATAGTGCACAAAACAACCAAAAGATCCCTAGCAACAGCACCAATGATGAGTGAGGAGGTACCCCTGTGCCCAACCATATGAATCACTAAGGTGTACACTCGATCTGGTTGAATTCCATGGACCTATAATTCTCCAGTGCACTAGTTTCTCTAGGAAGTGAAATGAACATTGAGAATGTTCATTATCTTCCCAAATACACTTGTGAAGCTTAACCGTATGGTTTAAGTGTGATTGAGGTATATGATTTTTCTCATTTTGTGTTTTATAAGTTTAATTACCTACAACAAGAATGAAAGGTAAAGTAATTTAAGATCTAATTCATCTACTACCTAGCTAGCCTAACACAAGTACCCATCCCACTTTCCTGGACACATCTTGAACACATATAGCACTGTTGGGCTACCAAATGTTAAGAATTTTTGGGTTACCAAGCACTATATGTATGCTCAAATTGGTTGTGCTTGTGTTCATTAATAGTTGGAAATTAATTGCTTAATTTAATTGCATTAAAGTAAACTACATGAAAGTAAAGTTCATTAAAGGAAATATTATTCTATTCTCAGTGCTGCAAGGATTGTCAAAAGAGTTCATTTTTATTCCTGTCACATTGCTGTGCTAAGGTACATCAATGTTTGAACAAAGATCCATACACACTCAAACTCTTGCTATAGGCACTCAAAAAATATTCTAACTTTAGAGCAAACAAATGCAAGAGCTTTGCTACTCTGACTGAAAAAACTATATGAAAACTAATTAGAAATCGTGAGCCCAAGTGCTATATTTATAGGCTAGCGTATATCCTGTGACATCGGATACCCAACATCGCATCTTGGCTCCGACATCAGATACTTAACATTGAGGCTCTAACATCAGAGCACACATAAAACCATGATTCATTAGCAAGTAAGATGACAAATTTTTCTACTTGTGCAAGCTCTACTTTGAGTAGGAACTTCCTCGTTGTTGGCACATTTGGCCATTTCATGGAACAGATTGGCATGATTAAAGGTTTATACAGTTAGAAAAATTTCTATTTGTAACACAAATTAAGGAAGGAAGGCCTCTGTAGTAACAAAGGCAATTTTATCTCTTAATAAAGCAATGCAAAGAGATACCAAATGTAGGATGCCGGTAAATACAAATATTATGATGAGTTGGGAACCAGAAGTGTCTTACAAGATCAAATTAGCTTTAAAAAATCTTGATAGGATTTGTAGGACTAATAGTAACAAGGATACCGATATGTTTCGTTGGTTTTAAATAAATTTAAAAAGCAAATAAAAAACAAAGATGGAACATCACAAAAATGGTTCAATGAAGGAAAGTTGTGGATCAAAGGGCACCTTTTCGGATTGCGCATGTGTGTCATTAAGGTCAGTCTCTTCACCCTGCCGTACTCGGCACCTCGCCTGGAGTTTCAGATCTGCTTTGCATTTGGATGCATCTCTTTATCTAGCGCATACCATGGCCATCTTGGTATTTGGATATGTCTGTCCGTTGCCTATCTCAGAAAAATCAAACCCGAATGGTGTTTTGTTTGAGGTTCTTGCCGTCTGTAAAGAGTGTCTTTTGACTTGAGTGCATGTGAGCACCGTTAACGGTGCTAATGAACCTTGGCATTGACCTAAGTCACGCTCGGATGTGGTGTTGAAATGGTTTCTATAGTTGTTGCTGTCACTCCACGTCGTCGGTGTTCGTATTCGATATGCGGTCACATGCAAGGTAGTCAAGAGGTAGGGGTAGTAGTTGACAAGACTCGAAAGGGCTTTGAGATCTGGTCGTGCGAGGATGTGTTTTCCGTGCCAGAATGCCTTGCTATCCAAAGCTTAAGTTCTTCACCTCATTTTGGTAGTCTGCAAGTGTGTTTGATGCTCTTCGATTCAGGGAGGAGGTGCGTTCTTGGGTAAGGTTGCAACGAATGTGGAAAACTGTTGTTGGGAGCTTAGGGGAAGTGGTTTGTAATTATCTTCAAAATCTTTGAGAAACGGGCTGTATTCGATCTGGTTTCCAACAAAGGAAGAGCATTTGTAAGAAGCAAAGGTTACAACAGCCGCAGTTTTTACAGAACACATAGCAACATTACCGAACATGGTGGTAGAGCCTTCTTTCACGGTGGTAGTTGATATATGGTTCTGGTAGGGTGGGATAATTTGAAACTATTTACTGGCAGTTCCAGGCCTGGCGCCTTCACATTCGAACTTAATATTTTGAGCCACTGCCGGATTTAAATTTCTTTTTTCAGCAAAATTTTACGTGGGTTCAAAGTGCAAATGCAGATAATTTATTTATATAAGCTTACAAGAATTGGTTGCCGCCACCGCCAATGTCTACACTAAGGTGGATATTGCATTATTTTCTTACTACCACCT
>MNCI01020473.1:29492-64227 GCA_015680685.1 Gnetum montanum | reverse complement strand
CTAAATCCTGTTCGAGGACACTCATTGGTGGTCGCGTCCCAAACGGTCGCCAACACTCGTCAACCTCCCACAGTTGATCTATCTTGAGATAGAGAAGTGGTTTAAAGAAATCAAGTGTGGAGGGAAGGCACTCCCCTTCTCGTGCCTATCAAAAAATTATGCAAAAGAGGAGGAATATCTTGCTACTCCAATGATACACTTAGGCACACTTCTACCATCTCTTAGGCAAAAATGATAAAGGATAAGGTCCTTGCCATGACCAAGGAAGAGGAGTAGCTACCATGACCACCCACTCATGAAACAACATTAGAGGCTCATGCTATCATGGAGCCCATGCAAAAGCTCCATGAGAAACTCTTGTAGTAGTAGCAAGCTAGTCCGAGTGTTGATTTGTCTGTCTACCAACCAGCCTTGAGCCATCTAAACAAGGTAACTCATATGATAAACTAGTTGGAGGACATGACACTAACTTTCTCTACTTAAAGAATGTAGGTGTCTGCATGCTTAAATCCTAGTGCCTGGGAGGTAATAGTGTTCATTCTAGGACAATAGCAATTTCCAAAAATCTTTGAAAACATCACTACCTTCTCAATGCACTTGGATGAGGATAATGGGGCAACTATCTTGGTGATGTAGCACCAAGGATAGGAAATAGTAGTTGAGGTGGTGGCTAAAAGAGTGGGTAAAGCCCTAAATGTTCCTATAGCATCTGTGCTAGATATTGTTGCACTTAGAGATGTGCAAATGTCTACAAAAGTGGCAAGTGTAAGGCTCAACGCAACCTAGCACGAGGAGTTGTTGAAACAACTAGTGGAAACTTTGCAACCAATTTCAGAGATCTTTAACCTTTTGAATGACATCATTGCTATCCAATTGGTGCTATTTGAGATAATGGACAAGTACCTCATTGCCAACACCCAACTTGAGGCAACCACAAAGCAAAATTGATACTTGGCTACTGAAGTTGTGGAGTTAAGAGCTTGCCTCTCTGATCCCACTGTACTCAGCTAAGCTATAACCATGAATGAATCTTTTTAGTAACTTCAATCTAAACTTCAAGAGGCTAAGTATGCCAAGGAGTCAGCAATCTTCAACTAGTCCTTGGTGGATGCCATCATCTACAACATTTAGAAGGACTTTTTAGAGGTTTGCTAGGAGAATGCAATTCTGACCAAGGACAATCATTTCCTACACAACGTTAAGTTCCAAAAGGAACAAATGGTTGAATATATGAGATAATAGCAAAAGTAGCTTACTAAGGTAACCATGTATCTAAGAAGGTTGATAACAAAAAATCGTAATCTATCAATGAAGGAGGTTCATGCCCTTTATTAGAAGTTTGCAATTGAAATTTTCGCCTAAAAGAATGAGAATATTAAATTCAAAAGGATCAAAAACAACTACAAGGACTAGGTCAACTTATAGAAGGAAATTAATGAAAAGCATATACAACTGGCAAAGGCAAAGGTGAATGAGGCCCTCCAGCAACTCTAATAAGGAGGTGATGTATGGTAGCCCGTCTTTGATGAATGAGTACAACAAGGCAGAAATTTGCCTCAAGGAGCTACAAATCGAGGAGATGACCAAATACATGCAACTTGGCAACCTTTGATGTGCAAACTTGGTAATGCTAACTACTAAAAGGCCAAGGTCAGATTTGGAAAAGTAGATGGCTAGCTTGTACCTATTGTATGAGGCTGAGTTTAAGCATCATAAGGATGAAGCAAAAACTTGAAATGACAAATGTTGAACTTGATGTTCTTAGGTAGCACTTCACCGATCAATGGTCAATAGCTAAGAACCTAGCCCAAAGGATGAATGACTATAAAGAACTATAGAATGTTGTCAAAGCATTTGATGTTGAATGAAAAACATTTGTAGTCTGGTTCGTTAATGTGAAGGGGCTATTCGCTATAATGCCCTATTTGTGGAATGTTCCTGTACTAGCCCACATTGGTGATGTTGCACGAACCATGTACAATCCCTGGAGTAAGAAGGAGAAGGTGAAAGCATTGCTAGATGCTTTCTGTCTTCCACCAGTAGTCGCAGCTATAGTCGGACAACCACAACCATGGCCTCAACCATAATAACCACATGCACCAGAGGCAGGAGAAGGTCTTTTAGCACCTTAAGAACCTCCATCACCTAGGATAGTTTGATATTCTTTCTCATCTTTAAGCAGCAAGAGGAGTTGTGTTGTCATTTTTTTTGTAATGGTGTTCAATTTTGTTGTCATGAACACCAAATTTGAAAAAGTTGTAAATTCATACACTTAGGCACTTAGTGTTTGTTTGAGTCAGTTGTGTGTTAGTAGTTAGTCAATAATCCCATACCTTACCAAACTTTTGTAAGAGATGTGTTCCTCCTTTTGTTCACTTAAGGACAAGTTTTCATGTAGTCATGGGGGTACGATGAATTATTGTCTATCTATGTTGATGTAGTTGGTTGCGTCAACATGATCACATCGATGCATGGTTTGTTGCATTAACACGTACGCATCAACGCAATGTCTTGTGTTGCCTATATAAATGTGTGCACCAATCACATTTATGACATTCATTCATTAGTTACTAGCCAAACTATTGTAATTTTTTCTTCCCAAAGTTAGAATATTTTCTAAGTGTTTGCAGTAGGAGTTGTGAAGTGTACGGATCTTTATTTGAACATTGATGTACCTAAGCACTTCAGTGTGAACGGCAATAAAGACAAGCTTTCTTAATAAACCTTGCAACACTTGGACTTAGCTTAATGTTTACTTCATGCATTTATTATTCAAGCAATTTTCTTTAATGCATTCGATTAATTAATTAAGTTCAAATAATCAATACACATAAATATGACCATCTCAAGCTTATGATTAACGCTTGGTAGCCCAGTAGCGTTGTAACGTGTTCAAGATGTGTACAACAGATGGGAACAAATGCTTATGTTAGGATTAGTTAAAGCATTAATTAGTTAATTAGATTAATTAAACATTTAATTACTTTACTTTATTTTCGACGTTTAGGATAATTAAATAAAAAACACAAAATGATAAAAATCATATGCCTCACTTACACTTAACTATATTTTGTACTTCCCAAGTGAAACTAAGAAGACAACGATCATGTCTGTTAGATTCACTACTTAGACCTAGTGTACTTAGAGAGCTAAAGTCTATGGAATTTGACTGGGTCACTTAGTGAATGTTAGTGATTTGTATGGTTGGGCGTAGGGACTACTTGCTACTCATCAAGTAGGAAGTTTAATTTTAAAAAAATATGTAAAGATATCATTATGTTTTATTTAAGTTCTACCAAAGTATGGAGATATATAATGGAAAATCTAGGTCAAAAGCTTGAAACTAGTTTGATAAATCCAAAAGGGATATTAGTGAACCCAAAATCTTATGGTTTGTAAATATATGTTATTTCAAACATGTGACTTTAGCCCATTAGATAAACAAAAGCTAGAGGAAACAAGAATAATAATTAAGAAATTCATAGTACATCATATGATCAACATAAAAGAGAGGTTTAAAGAAGAACAAAAACTATTTGACTATCTATAAACTAAGACATATAAGGATCATCACTTAGAGGCTCAATGCTCATCCCACAAAGGTAGGGTCATGGGAGGGTAATTGATGAGCAAAAGCCTAACCTCTTTCAAGTGGTTGTGCCCAGGCTCGAACCTAGGTCTTACAACTTAAACTAAGACATATAGCTAACACAATACTTTTGTAGAACTTATGTAGAACATAATGGTATCAAATATCAACATATCCTTTGAAATTGAACTTATGACTTGCAAACCACAAGCCAACATAGTTTACTAAACAACTAATATATTTTGCTAAACAACCACGAGAAACCTACCTTATTTAGTAAGCTTGTAACATATGAGTCAATGAGGCATTGTTGAGCCTATGACTTATGAGTTGACTAACATAGTCCAACTTAATACATATAATGAACCACATATGGTAATCTAGTTTGGTTTCAATATAACAAGCAATTATCCAACTCCCGCACAAATATACGTTTATAAAAGGTAATTCCACACATCTATCCATCAAGTTAGAAAAGACAAATGTAAAATTCAAATTATTTATTTGACAAAAAACAAATCCAATTATCCATAGGGTCAAAAATAGGTGACTTGCCTAATACGGACTCCATCTTTACAGATGGCCCACCCAATCCACGCGTCAAATCCCAATTACCCTCATTAGACGTGACCCATCCCTAATCCCAAAAGAGAACTTAAAATAATAACAATAACAAAAAACAATTTAAATTTATCCAGGGAAAATTTTTTTTTCACAAAAATTCCAGTATCCGTCTCAAGACTTTCCTGCTAAGCAATCGTCCAGCGTTTATTTCAAGCCTCATCCATATCTCGTCCTGCAACCGCAAGTTCTCCATCCTGCAACTTCTCTTAGTGACACTGCTGTGAGCCTTCGACCATCTTTCATATCCAATTTCTGCATCAAAGCAAGAGAGCCCCAAAAAATCCATCACTTCTTCGTCTTCTTCTTCTTCTTCTCCCGCATTTCGGTTCTGGGCCTCCGACGAAACCGGAAATAAAGAAAAATGGGCGGGGGCGGAATGTTTTTGCGCTCAGTCGGACGCGTTTCCGGTGCCGGAATTGCCGGCTCGGTGGCGTCCTCGGCAATCCCGCAGAGCTCCGGCATCGTGAAACTGCAAAATTCGGCGTCTTCGGTGGCCGCGAACGCCGGGAAAGCTGCCGCGGCGTCGTCTTCGGTGGCCGCGAACGCCGGGAAAGCTGCCGCGGCGTCGTCTTCGGTGAGTTTTTCTGCGTCGCCGGAGAGCGCCCTGCGAGAAGTAGCGACTTTGGAAAGCGCCGGTTTTCCGGCACCGGCATCGGTGGACCCGGCGCGCAGCAGCTGGGAATTGGATGACTGGGAATTCACGGCACGAGCGGAGGAAATTGAGCACGAGTTGCCTGTCGCCGGTGCTGCAGCTGTTTCTGGAAAGAGCGGAAGCGATTCTTTGCTGGTGAGGGAGGAGTTTGAGGATGTGCCCGTGCATGTGGTGTTTAGTTCCGTGCCCAGCAAAAGTGAGGTTGAACAGGCGATTCAGGAGCTTCAGCGAACCGATTTCCGGACTTTTAATCTCAGCGGGTATGGCGGTGGTGGGTTTTTGTTTGATTTTTGATTGTGTTTTGGGTTTTCGATTTTGGTCTTGTTTACTTTTTGATGTTGGTTTGCGTCTGCGTTTCTGAGATTGATTGTGGAGAGTTTTTAGGGCATTACTGGTATTGATTTGGATTGGATTGTTTTTTTCCTTGGTTGCAATTTTTGTGTTCTATGCGATTCCTGCATTTTGATTCGATGGTAAAACTGCTATAGGCTTTATGTTTTTTGGTACCTTCGTTTTATAGCGGTTGGACCATTTCAATTTATAAGGATCAATGTTTTTAGAGCGATTTTTTAATCAAAAAACCTTTCTTTATGAGTTATTTGATTGTTGTTGGATTTTTAATTTCAGCGAATAGCTTGGAGTCTGAATTTTTTGATTTTTGATTGTTTTATATATATATATATATAACTTGAGGTCTGTTCAGGTTTCCAACAGGGGATTGTAAGCAGTGTCAATGATTTTAGGGCCATTTTTAGTAATTTTGAAATTGATTCTATTTTTACGGTTTCTTTATTGGTATTTTCAAATTGATTCAAGCTCTGAAATTGACTGTTTCAAGTTTCTGAATCCAGCAGTGGCTTATGTAAAACAGTCTGAAATGCACGCTTTGGGTTTACGTAGGTTTGCATGTAGGTAATTTGGTATTTTTAGTTTATTCGTGGTGTCTCAATTTTACTTTATTGCTACAGTTTTTTTTTAATATAAATTTTGGGTATGTAATTGTAGACTGTCATCATTTCAAGTTTTTGGATCATTTTAGTGCCTGTTAGAGAATGTTGGTTTATTTAAAATTGTTTCTTTACAAAGTCTTTGTGGTTGACTTAAGGAACCTTTTCCCCTTTTTGGCTTCATGGTATAGATTATATGGCTTTTATGGGTTACATTGTTTATGTCGTTCCCATATTTACAGTTAATATACATATTCAATTGTTCTGGGTCAACCTATGATTTTCTGGACCATCTGAGTTGTCATTGGTTTATTAAAAATGGGGTTTCTTTATGAAATGACTGGTGGATTGATTCTGGTTTTTTTATTTGTATTTTCTAATTTTTTACTTGTAGGAGTGATTTTGTGGTCGATGTGCAGTTCAGGACCTCTGGTGATCATATGCCTTGACCTTAACTTTTGTGTTGTTCCTGCTTCTTTTTATCCAGATATGTTTTTTTTAAAAAATAAGCTATTCCCCACAATTCTAATGGAATTTTACTGTAACTAACTGCCATCTAACTCTTCTTCTGTGAAGCATTTACAAATGATGATCACTTTTCTAAAAGAGCACTCCCTGATCCAACATTTTGCAAAGGTGAGCTAAAGAACCTGCCTTACCTAGCAAGGCACCCATCTGTACTCCTAAGCTAAAGTACCTCACGAGAACTTTATTCAAGTATCAACTGATCTTTACTACCACTTATACCTGTGATCTAAGCGAGTAGGTGTACACTGCTCTCCCCAACCTAATGGTCTGGACTGTTATCCATTACGAAGGTCTGAACTTCTACCCACCAGGAACAAACATACCATCACTTGGCAGATTAATTCATTAGGATTGTGTAATTTTTTTTACTTTTAAATTTGCTGAAGAAAAAGAATCGCATTGTTGAATTAATTGTAGGTTTTGGAGTTGCCTTTTCTCTTTCTATATTTTACTAGTAATTATTTTTGGAATTTGTTTTATATTCGGTTTTGAAAGATATTCTCTAAATTGAGGTCTTGAAATCAGCTAGATTTAAAAATCGCTAAATTGAGGTTAGGAGTAGTTTCGTATCTTATGGATAAAAATTTTAATTTGTAGGTTGAAGATTGGAATGTTTCAGGCCATTCCCATGATCATCAAAACAGATATTTTGTCAAATTATTTTCATTACACAACACAAACGAACATAATAAAATATAAAATATAACTTAATGCAAGTCAGCTATGTTGGTTATCTATTAGTTATGTTTGGTTATATATACATGTTATTCCATATAAATATTCTTGAATCATAGCTATGGTAGTTAATTGTTTTATTTTTCTTATATTAGTTAATGGTATAAAAAATAGTTTCAGCTTCATTATTCATATCATTGCATTGAGTATTTTGAGCTGTTAACAACTCTGGTTATATATTTGTCGTCTGTTTTAAGTTTGTTTCAAAATCTCTTTTTTTCTAATGACTTTTGATTCTCATCTCTTTTGATTTACTTTTGTTTGACCTGTACGAATTTCTATTGCTATAAATTGCATGGACAAAAAAAAAGTACAAATGTATTGTTTTTGTATCTTGTATGTACCGTCATGCTTTTATGGTTTGTTTTATTTTGATTTGACGAATTTTACAGGTCGAAGGCATCTAGCTATGACTCAATAGCTTCTGATGCTAATTCTGCATCAGCACGGTTGGAAGGCAATAAGAAGTTGAATGAGTCACCTACTTCCCTAGAATCAGTGAGTTCAAGAAATGGGTGGATAGAACCTCATCTTCATTCATCTAATTCCGATGATTTGCAGATAACTGAATCCAATGATGTTATGCGTGCATTTAAATTATTGAGAACCAATTCGGATGTCCAGGTAAATCACTTTTTACTTTGCCTTTAAAAGAGTAGAAGCTCCATAAACGTCAAATGTTTTGGAATACCTGTTAGGGTTCATGTTTCTTGCAGCAGCTGTTAGACAAACTTCAGTTTTAGTTATCATCATCATCAAACTTCAGTATTAGTTATTAAGCAGACTTTGGCAATAGTAGTTGTTATTCTTATGACCGTAATGATCCTGTGAATCTATTTTCAGTTTGTAATACTTATATATTGATTTTATTAAGATCATCATGATGCCTTGCTGCCATCAACTTGTTTTGATTGTTTAGGTAGGCACATGACTTATTGAGCATTTTTATTCCTGATGAGAACATGAAGTGACATGTCATTGTTCCTGCCAATGTGGCATGTGTTTCAGTCAAACTTGACTTCAACTTGTAATCTATTAGTTGACAAGCCAAGCATTACAAATTGAACTATTAATGAAAATTGATGTTCTAAATAAATTAAGTGTTATAGTTGACTAGTGAGAATTTGATTTGTTAACGTTCTATATGCTTGAAACTCTGTATTTATTTTTAGCATGCCTGAAAACTGTAGTAAATTATTACAAATACAAATAATATCTACAAACCATGGCTTTTCAGAGTATCATCTCTTAGTCCAAGTTTTTAATGGTTTTTGTTTATTTCTTTTGATAGGAGATGGTAGCATCCCTTGCCTGTGACAAAGCTATATGGGATGCCGTCATGAAAAATGAGAAAGTTGCCGAGTTCCAGAGACAACTCGAAAAAGGTAGAAATATCTTGCATTGTTGTTTTAGGTTTTTGGTTGAAAGTTTTGGTTACTGATGGTAATATTCTTGTAGATAACCTTGTGCCACATGGATCAGCAGATTCATCCGAGGATGAATCTGGCACTGGAAAAAATTGGTGGGATTCTTTGAAGGATAAAATGTTCAAGTACATGGATAAGATTAAAGAGATTGTGCAGGAGATGTTTGGATTTTCGGAGAACAAAAGCTCCGGCTCCTCGGATGGACATAACTTCGTAGCTTCATCGGTCATGCTCTCAGTTGTTGTGTTGTTAGTTGTGCTCCTAAAACGCGTCTGATGGATCATTGGTAGTTCCTCTATTATTAATTTGTTGACATGAAAATATGGGAAACAAAATGTCTATAGCTGGGTTTTGATTTGTTTTGGATTTGGGATTTGGATGGATGTAAGATCCTTACCTCTTGAGGACACTCTGATTACTTGGCACACCGACATAAGTTGGACATGTTTTCCTATACATTCAAATATTTGATCTGATGGGATGTGAATACTTTGAATTTTCTTGATTCGAAAATTTCTAAACTGTGCTGTATGATGTTTGTTTCTTTTTATCTACATTCTTTCAACTGTTCAATTATTTGGACTGGGACAATACATTGGGGTTTACAATTAAACCTGTCGGACAATGAGCATGCTGAATCAGCAGAGTATGAATTTGTTTATAAGTGTTCAATTCTAATTTTGCAGCAAATTACTTAGCTACTCGTACTCATTTTGGTATGCTCTTGCACATTGCCGTCGTGCTCCCAATTTGCTGAACATGGTACCTGTTACCATGTTTGGTTCGGTGATGTTTTCTTCCTTTGCTTTATTCTTTAGAGATTTCCTCGAGCTTCTTAGGATGACCACACCATGATATAGTTGTAAATACAATCTTAGCGGAACCTTTCAGATTTTCCATCACAAACCTTTGATTACTGATTTTAGGATTAATCATGCAAATCTTCAATTCCGAAGACCGACTTCAATTCTTAACCATGTGGGTTTGTAAATGTAAATGTACCTGCAGGCCAGTGGAGTAGGAATGACATAAGGTTTTGATTCTAATATAACCAGAGTCATCCACAACTTTATGAAGCCATGGTTTTATTTGGTATAGTTAACCATGATTATTTGACTTGCCCGGTATGGTTAACCATGGCCATTTGACTTGCCAAGTTATACTTTGCTAACCTGTACAAGGGTAAACCGTTACCCAATTTCTTTGATGCTGTTTTTACAAAACTATGGTTTTTCATAATTAATTTTAGTTATACATGGTTTCCAGTTAGCTGCATCTGTACATAGGGGTACATACGCTTTTATTTGAACGCCAGGTAATTTAAAATTAAAATCCATGCTATACCCAAAAACAATGCATGTCACAAATAAGTAAGCTTTTATGGTTGACCTCAGACTCTTTTCACCTGCTTTTTACATTATTTGTAGTATTTTTAGTGGTATTACATGTAAATCTGCAATGAACACCCTAATCAACTATTTTCCTTGTTTTTCCGTAAAAATAAATGCCTAATCCACTCGTTTTTTTAGCAAAAATAAGTACCTAATCCGCTCGTTTTACGTGGTCATTGTCATGATCAATAACCTTAAACTTTTCTGCATTTTTCTTAAGGTATCCGTGTTTTAGGGCGTTTACTCTTAAATAATATTCTATTCACTAAATAATATTCTAATAATATTTTATTTACTAAATAATATTTTATTCATAATGTTTAGGTGAAGGTTAATTCTATTGGTAATATTAAATAATGTTTTATCTTTATTTTATCAAGGAGAATCTACAAGTAATGCTAAATAATATTCCATTGATAAGGCTAACATCGGTGTTTATGTTTTTGTATTCTATGCAAAGGAATGAAATTCAGAAAAGGAAGGGGAGCATGTATGGAAATTCAAAAATATTTTGCAACATAAGACTTATTATCAAACTTGGAAAGAGTTATCTTTCTCATCATGCAGTCACAATTATGTATTCAAAATTGTTAAGGAATACATCATAAAATCATGACTTGATAATTTTCAATACTATAGATTAACTAAAATTCAATTTCAACTCAGTTTTTGTAAGATTACCTCAGCCAAATTATAGATATATATTATAAATACATAACAATTTGTTGGGATTTTTAGAATGCATCAAGATTTTTGTTCATGTTTGTGAGTACTAGAATTTAGAGGTTATGTTAATGCTCTTACCTTTGGTGTGGGCTTGCTCATTGAAGGTTATGGTAACAATTGCAAAATGTGGAGGTTATATTCACTCTCTTGCTTGCTCATGTGTATGCTCATGTTTGTTATTAATGTTCATGATATTTTTTGATATTGACATTGTATCAAGAAAGTAAAGAAAGACGTCTTTAGGAAGCAGCAGATGTCTTGGTAGATTTGGGATGAACTTAGAGAAGATTTAAAAAGACATCTTCAAAAACAAGAAGACACCTTTCCCTAGTCAAAGACATCTTTCATGAGGCAAAGACATCTATCTTTAAAGAATGCAGACCAAATACAAAAAGACGTCTTCCATGGAGCAAAGACATCTTCCAGAATGGAGACTTTAGAAGGATGTCTATTAGAAAATAAAGACATCTTCCCAAATTTGAAGCCAAATTTAGAGAGACATCTTAGGCATGAGAAAAACGTCTACCACAATTGTTAGTGATCGTTAGCTAGCCATTGCACGAGTTTCGAGAAGGATTTAGCAACATATCAACTATAAGAAGACTTCATGTGCATTGGGAAAAGTGCAAGCATTGTTGTATTCATTGTACAATCATTTGTAATCATTGAATTTTATGTTGCTCTTCATTATCTTAACATTTAGCCATTGTAAAGTGTGTTGTACCTAACTGTGCAAGGATCAACAAATTGAGTTACAATCATTCTTTGTAATTTTTGTTCTTGTTGCCCTATGGGGTTGAGTTCCTTGAGCTTGTTAGGATCTTGCAACATTGAGTTGTCGATGCTACGGTACAACACTCTAGTATGGAGCTCAAGATTGTAAAGGTTGTGAAAGCCTTGAAACCACATTTCCAAGCGTGATGGCACCATGTGAGGTTAAGTAATTGGGGCTATGGTACAACACTCTGAGCAGGCTTAACAACTATATAGGGTATGGATCCTTCAATCACAATTTGAGAGCAACAAAGTTCAAAGGTGTGCTTGCAATCTACCCTCCAAGTGTAGAGTACCCAAGTTGGGGAACCACATAAATTTGTGTGTGTATGCTTTGTTTGTTTAAGTTTTGATTTGGAGAACTTATTCCCCTCCCCTCCTCCACACACACACACACACACACACACACACACACACAACACCCCCCGCCCCCTCCTCCCCACTTCTAAATTCAGTGATCCACAAGTGTTATTGGAGCCTGGTACCCTTTGTTTCATCATCAACTTCAAGAGTGAACAATGAAGGGGACTTCTTACACAAAGCCATCCATGTTCAACAGATTTGACTTCGCCTATTGGAAAGCTAGAATGCAAGGATTCTTCAAATCCATGGAGTTTGAAGTTTGGGAGTCAATCTTGGGAGACTACATTCCACTTGTCGATGGTACCACCGACATCATCAAGCCTCATAACAAATGGTCGCAAGAAGAAAAGGATAAGTTTACATTTGATTCAAAAGCAAAAAAATTGTTTGTATTGTGCTTTGAATAAATCTAAATTTAATAGGGTAGCAGGATGTAATACAACCAAAGAAATTTGCCAAACTTTAGAAGCTACTTATGAAGTAACCTTTATTGTTAAGTAATCGAAATTGTTAGTTCTGCAAAGTGAATATGATAAACTCAAAATGTGGGAAGGTGAGAAAATCAAGGATTATTTTTCTAGAGCTAATGATCTTGTTGTAGCCATTAGAGGAATAGGGAAAGACCTACTTGAAAGTGACATCATCATCAAAATGATCATAACTCTATAACTGGAATTCAAGCCTAAGGTCACACCATGGAGGAATTCAGAGATTTCTCAACTCTGAAATTTGAGAAACTTCAAACTGTTCTCATTGCCTATGAAATGAATCTCATAAGAAAAGGAGCAATTCAAGAAAAACCTATTGCTCTAAAGATTGCCTCCAAGGAGAAGGAGGTCAATGAGCACAATGAGGACAATGAAGAGGAGATTGCCCTTCGCACCAAGAAGCTTCACCGACTAATTTCTAGGAAGAACAAAGGAACATATCTGTAAAGATTCAATTAGCCTAAAGGCAAAGAAAGAGGTAAGATTTTTTTGAACTCTAACTTAGATTTTTCTTCTATAGAACGTTGGATGTGTGGAGGTAGAGGCCATGTGGCCTTCAAATGTCCTAGTAGCCTCAATGTGTAATACAAGAAAAAATCTCTTGAAGAAGCAAAGAAAACTAACTTCTATACAAGTTGGGATGATGGGGAACAAAGTTAAGAAAAAGCGGAGGAAGATGCAAAAGATTCTTAGCTCATCTACATGGCCCTCACTAATAGTGATTCATCAAATGATGATGAAAGGTATGATTTATTATGTAAAGAACTTTTGAATTTTCAAAATCTTTGTACTAAGTTAAATAAACAAGTTAAATCTAAAGAACATGAAATATCCTTATTAAATTTAACTATTTCCAATCTTGATAAACAACTCTTAGACCTAAAGGCTGAGAATGAGAAGCTACCCTTATCTTTAGAAAAGGCCAAAGTGGAAGTTGCAGATGTTAAACTAATAAATGAATAATTAACGAAGGGAAAGGATTCCCTTCAAATGGTTCTTGGGCAAGGAAGAAGCCCACAAGACAAAAGTGGACTTGGATGTTACCATTAAGAAGAGGAACATTCATCTCATCTAAAGAAACCATCAAAGAACAAGGACTCTACATCAAGGGAAGCTTATGTCCAACATAAAACTCCTCAAAGGTTTGGTCCTTTTAGTTATTTTTCCAATAGAAGAATTAGATGTTCTTATTGTAACAAGATTGGACATAAACAAAGGGAGTTTAGCCTAAAGTTTTATCATATGAGTACATGGACATATCACAAGACTCCTTGGTTTTATCAAAATGCATCGAGAAATGGTTTTATGCAAGATCACAAAGAAGATTTGAAGTCAACCCAAAGGATCAATGCTATCAAAAGGAAATGGAGAATTAAATAGGACCAAGGGCATCAAGACACCTTCCTTAACAAATTTGTAAGAGGAAGTCATGCATTGAACATTGAGAAAGTTCGGTTCAAAGAAGTTTACTCAAGAGAGGAAACACATTCCTTAGCTCTTTAGACACCATCATCTTCTGACAACATGACAAGTAGGTAGAGGTAAGTTTTCTTTTTGTTTTCAAGATTTAATTAAGACTATAAACCAATGGTAGCCTTCCAAAACCTCATTTTAACTTTTAAAGATAGACGTCTTTCAAAAGTCAAAGACGTCTCTGCTAAGATGTCTTTGGTAGAACAAAGATGTCTCTTTGGTTTTTTTGTTTGTTGTGAGAAAGACATCTTTGATGAATGAAAGAAATCTCTTGAACTTTTACATGCAAAAAAAGACATCTAATTTTTTTGTCAAAACCCTTGTTTACCCATGGTTATAAAAGACAAAACCCCCATTTTTGTTATATTCTTCCATAGAGACCCCACAAAGACAACTAGGGCTCCACCATTCATAGTGATTTTGGTAGAGATGGCCCACAAGAAGGTCGGTGCATCTAGAAATCCTTCCAAGAAGCATGCAAGAGGAAGTTCTAGCAATGCATTGCCTTCATACACTCCTCAATTTCAATAGTTCAGATGCTCAACACAAGTTTGAAATGACAAGAACTACTACTATTGTTTTTGAGCATTCTCTTAATTTCCCTTTGCATAGACAACAAGCTTTATTGGATTATTTTAAGCTTTGAAGTATACTCATTCATTTCCATGAATTTTCTTCTGCTTGAAGTGTTAATTCGGAAATTCTACTATAACATTGTTATTTTTGATGCTATTGTGGGGGCTTTTACATCCATTAGTGATGGGATTGGTGTTGAAGTATCTCCTCAAATTGTTAATGCACTTTTGGATATTTCCAGTCCTGATGTCTTTTGAGTTACTATAGAGTCTATGCATGACATTTAAACAAATGGTATTATGCCTATAGCTCATGTTGAATTCTATGATGTATTTTTTGGGAGAAATGTCTTTTGCTTGAGATGACATTAAGTGGAGCAAGATGACTCTAGATGCCTCCACTTATTTTTTTGTATAATATAATGGTAAAGGAAGGTAATTACAGTTATCTGTTGCCAATCGAGGACTATTTCCTATATTTCTTACTTTCAGGGTTACCAATAGATTTGGGGCAAACTCTTTGTAGAGACATATGGAGCCTCTATTCCAAGGAGAGAATCCTTGGGCACCCTTACCTCATCAACATGTTGATTTGTAAGAAGGATGTACCTATTCTAGTGTTGCCTTTATTTAAAGGCAAATGGAATCTTGGTGAGTATGCAGAGAAGAGGAGTTCTTCTCACACAACAGCAACAGGACCTAGCACTAGATCATCACAATAAAAGAATAAGGCCTCACCATAGTTAAGAAGATCAAAATCTTCCAAAGCTCAGATTACTTCCTCTCTGAAGAGGATACCCAAGCCATTGGGAAGCTTTGGAGGAACCTCTCTTACTTGTGTAAGAGCTTAGATGAGGATAGGATTCCTCCTCCCTTCAATGGATAGGTATTTTAGGAAGTCACCACTCCTCCTATTTTTGACAGTGAGGAGGATGCTCCTATTCCTCCACTTCATTCTTTAGCAGCAAGCCCCTCACGTACTTACAAATTAAGGATGGAGTTAGATTCTAAGCTAGAGGCACCCCCAGTTGGTGTTCAAGGGAAGCACTATGCTTCCATGTAGCAACCGGAGCATCATGTTCCAATCCCTCCTACTTCCTTTGCTCCATCTAATGTCAATGCTCCTAGCTCTTTTGAGCAACAAGCTATGAAGAGCATATTTAAGACCACATTTCAATGGGTCCCAATTTAGTAGCGATTGGCTCCACTAGCTTCCTCTCAATTTTAAGTGAAGCTTCATCCTAGGCAGGCTCTAGTGCAGTGAGTTGAGTCCTTAGATGAGGATACTAAAAAATCTAGTCATCCCAGCACCAACAGTGAGGACAATGAGGAGAAGACTTATCATCCATCTTGCACAACGGTGGATTTTGAATATGAGGATGCTATTAAGGTTAGTGATTGAGACCTCAATAGGTTGTTTGTTCTCTCCTTTTGGTGATAAAAAAGGCTGAGACATTTTGTGGCTCTCACGTATGTGATTTTGGGACTTTGCACATATGTGATTGCTTTGTGGATAGTTGTACTCTAAGATTGATGGGATGCGATATCACATGGGCCGCGATATCACATCCCCCATGATATTGCATCCACCGCGATATCGCATACGCGATATCGCATGGGCCGCGATATCGCATCCCCCGTAATATCGCGGTGCACCACCAAGTCTATAAATAAGAGGCAGCTCTCCCTTGTTTCACATGCTAGATCTAGACCCTTAGTGAAACTCTGGCATTTTTACCTCTCCAGAGATAGAATAATTTCCATGTGCCTGCAGTAGGAGCTCCAAAGTGAACGAATCTTTATTCGAGCAAATATTGTACCTGAACGCAAGTTTGTGTACGGAAATAAAGACGAACTGTTGGATAAACCTTGCAGTGCATGGACTAAGNATGCTAGGTTAATTAAGGCTTAGTTAGTTAGTTAAAGTTAGTTAATTGGCCTCTTCACCCTTTACCTCATTAGCATAGGCGATAAAAACATAAAAACTATAAAAATCACATACCTCAGAGTTACTTAACCATACAATCGTGACAAATACAAGTAAGTCTGGGAAGACAACAAACGATTAACCTTAAGTGTTCCATGAGGCGTGTAGGCACTTAGTCTAGGGATTTTGACTGGATCGCGTGTGTAACGCTTGTATTCGTATGGTTGAGTGTAGGGGTACCTTGCCACTCATCAGAGATGCTTATGGACAGTTGATGTAAAACATGTTGCGGATGGTTAGGGATAGATGGTATGTTTTCTAGTTATCTCTATGTGATATATTGATTTTCATTCCACCTTTTTTACTTGTCTCATGTCCTATTGATCCTCCATGTTTATCCCAATCTCTGGCTACCATAAGACTTTATATGTCTTTATGCTTTTCTTAGAAGATCTTTTATGATAATTTTATATATATTGACATCTATCTACAGGTTTGACCTTTTTTGGCTATGTCCAAAAAGGGGGAGAAGTATTTTGCATTATTATGGGGACAAGACTAACCCATTTTCTTAAGTTTTAGACATTACCAAAAAGGGGGAGATTATGCACCTTTTGGTTTTAGTATGTCAAAACTTTAAGAAAAATGAAAAACAAGTTTGTTTGTATGTGTGTGTAGTTGTTGTGCTTGCAGGACAAGAACTTGGATTGAGCATGGTTATAGACAAGGAACGATGCATTCATCATGTAAGAGAAAGTGAAGAAAGACATCTCTAATCATGCAAGAAAAAGTAAAGAAAGATGTCTCTGGGAAGTAGCATATGTCTTGGTAGATTTGGGATGAACTTAGAGAAAATTTAGAAAGACATCTTCAAAAACAACAAGATGTCTTTCCCTAGCCAAAGACGTCTTTCATGAGACAAAGACATCTTTATAGAATGTAGACCAAATACACAAAAACATCTTCAATGGAGCAAAGATGTCTTCTAGGATAAAGTCTTTAGAAATACATCATTTAGGAAATAAAGACATCTTCCTAGATTTGAAGCCAAATTCAAAGAGATGTTTTAGCCATGAGAAAGACATCTCCCACGACTGTTAGTGATCGTTAGCTAGTCATTGCATGAGTTTTGAGAAGGATTTAGCAACACGGTAGATATAATAAGACTTCATGTACATTGGGAAAAGTGTAAGCATTGTTGTATTCATTGTATAATTATTTGTAATCATTGAATTCTCTATTGCTCTTCATTGTCTTATCATCTAGGCATTGTAAAGTGTGTTTTACCTAACTGTGCAAGGATTAGCAAATTAATTTGCAATCATTATTTATAATTCTTGTTCTTGTTGCCCTACAAGGTTGAGTTCCTTAAGCTTGTTAGCATCCTGCATGACTGGGTTGTTGGTGTTGTTGTACAACACTTGTGCAAAACTCAAGATTGTAAAGGTTGTGGAAGCCTTGAAATTATATTTCCAAGCTTGACGGAACTTTGCGAGGTTGAGTGATTGGTGTTGCCGTAAAATACTTTGAAGTGGTGCTTAAAAAATATATAGGGTGTGGATCCTTCAACCATAATTTGAGAGCACCAAAGTCCAAAGGTGTGCTTACAATCTACCCTCTGAGTGTGGAGTACCCAAGTTGGGGAACCACGTAAATTTGTGTGTGTGTGCTTTGTTTATTTAAGTTTTGATTTGGGGAACTTATTCATCTCCCCACCTTCTAAGTTCAACAATCCACATACCGTACATGTTTTTTATTCACAATGAAGTTCCACAAAGTGTTCATTTGATAATTTTATTTCAAAAAAAAAACTAGAACATTCATGATCCTATGAAGTAATTTGTGTGTAATTTCTATAACATCTTGAGGAAATTTAATTCTATGAATACTATACTTAAATTGCTATTCCAGTACATGCATTACTTACAGAACTATATTGATTCATATGATCAATATTTATTCAACATTCATTAATACAATCAACTATGGATGTTTTACTCTAAGGTCCATGTTATTTTCTACAAAGAATCATTTTATTTCTTATTTGTTAACTTTAATAATGATTGATGTTTGTTTTATTATACACTAACTATAAGATAATCCTCTACATCTTGTTTTCAATGAGATGTGTTATGCACATCTTATTACAAATGTTGCAAATTCTAGTGCTAGTGAACTCAAATATAGTTGAATTAAAATTAATGATGGCTTGCACAATTTGGGATATGGTTTTCTATAAATTTGAAAATGAATCAACGTTTTCTTTAGGGATATTATGATTGGAAATTTGATGCATTTATGTAATACTTGCTTTCTCTTGATGTTAATACCCTTATTGCCTTTATCTTTCATGATCCATAACATAATCTTCTTTAAGACAATTTTTCTAGTCATTACATGGTATAGGAACATGAGAAGGATCAAGTATGGAATGTTTTCAAGATAGGAAAATACCATGCATTATGGTTATATAACAAAATGTGAGTGTGAGTAAAATAAAAAAAAAAAGACATAATAGTAGTTATCTCTACTTTGGAAATGCATTATTGAATCATTACCAAGCTGAAAAATTCTATAACTATATTCCATGATGAAATGGAATGTTTACATGCAACTATTTTAATATCTAGAAAAGTACTAATTAGTAGAGTAATAATGGAACTATACCACCTTCAAGTTAAAAATGGAAGATGGAATAATATGTAGCATGAAGATAGAATATGCTAATTATATTTACTATAAGTAGTAGATAATTGATGAATCATGAAAATTGAACTAATCATCCAAGATATCGCATCGACGATATCATAGCTACTACATCACATCCACTATATCATAGGCTAGGATGCTATGTCACAAATATAATATCGTAATTATAGTAAATGCTTATAAGTATGAGTCACCTATCATGTTTATGACATCTTTGGTTATTTTAGTAGCTAGACTCATAGAGTCTGTTTCGTAATTTTAGCAAATAATCAGTGAGTGCCCACAACGTGGATTTAAATCAATTGTACAGTGTCTTATTCAAGTGGCAATGTACCTAGACTTTTTTCATAAATAGCAATAAAATTGAGATTAATTCATATTCATTATAGCTCCTTGAATAAGAATATATTTTCTTTCAATGCAATTTATTTTCCATATACTTAGTTAATATTTATATTTTTATGCACATTAATCAATTGGCAAAATGAGCACAACTAATTTCAAGTATAAACATGTATTTACTTAGTAATACTAGTAGCATTATTACTTGGTTCACCCAGTAATATAACCCTTGTTAATCCTAGTTGTGAGTACATGAGTTCAGGAGTGTACAACAAGCTGGAATTGGACACTCATCATCCTTAGGCTAGTTTAGGATTCAATTTTATTATTAATTATACTAAACAAATAATTTTCATATTATTAAGTAGTTTACTTCAAGGTTTCAATAACATCATTGTACCGTTTGAAATCGTCGATCTCCGGCTGGANGGCATTAAAGAATGAGAGTACAATGCACCGGTCTAACACAGTTGTGACTGGGACACAAGGCGGACGAAAAGCCCCGGTGGATGCAAGGATGACTGGTTCACACTGTAGGCACAGCGTAGACGCTGTCTCCTCAGTGTACAGGGTTTTCCAGCGTAAAGGGTTTTGTGCTTTGGTTCGCAGCATCTCTGCTCTCTGGTGCGCTTTGAATGTTTTGCCAACTGACCTAGATCTAGTGAAAAATGGAGCTTTTATATAGGTTTTTGACGCTAGACTCGGGTTGGGCGACACATGGTTCATTGACCGGGTGCAAAAGCGTAAAATTTACAAGTGTACAATATGTTACATTTGTTGGGCGTATACGCTATGTCTGGCGAGCGTAGACTCTGGGCGTATACGCCGATAATGGTTGGGCGTATATGCTGATGGATGTCGACATATACGCTGATGGTCGTTGGTTTGTGCCAAATCTTGCTTTGCAGTGCTGTTTCCATGCCGTCTTTGGGGATTGCATGCCAGGCGTATACATCTGTTGTACCTGCTAAGTGTACATGTGAGGCGTGTACGCTGGACGTCTACGCTGGGTGTAGATGCTGTGAATTTGAGCATATACGCTGAGATTGCATACTTGGGCGTATACGCTGGGACTGCATACTTAGTGAAAATTAAGCATTTTGATCTCCGAAGTTGCCATATGTAACACTAGATGTAGCTGCGGTCATCTATGGGTCTCAGGGACCTGCTTCTTGTTGGACAAGTACTAAGCTCAAAATTTTGTGGTGTTTCATTAGCCCCTCTTTGTTGACGCTTGGAGGAATCGACCTGAGAAGCGTTGACAAAGAAGTGCAAAACACCACAAGCAACTTGATAGAGACCTTGTCCGTTGCCACTTGACTAGACGTCATCGCACCGTGTTCAGTAATACATGGGATTGAGAGACATAAACTTTGTATCTGGATGGGGAAATGGAGATTGTAGGGATTTGAAATTGACCAAGAGATTGTACTTGGGAAAGGGGATGCTTTGATGTGTATCATGCTGATCCTTGTCAAGAGCCATTGTTTAGCAGACTCGGAATTCAGGCATGCGATGGGCGTCCTTTGACGGAACAGGACTTCTAGTTAGTGTCCAAGAGGTCTTGTTGGCAAGGCCAAAGCCACGTGATGATGCGTTGCATCCTTTGGAGGAACAGGGCCCTTGTTTAGTGTTTAGGGGGGAGCCTGTCGGCGAAGAGCCAAAACCATGCAATTGGAGATTTCTTGATTGTTTTGACATGAGTACTTGGTTCCAAGACCATTGCCTTCCCGCCTGGGGGCTTACATGGGAAGTGTCACGGGCCTTGATTTTTTTTTTGAGAAGAAAATTTGCTTTGATCTTGTACTCATGCTCAAGTGCTGTGTTGTGTGTTGCAACTACTTTAAAGTGTTACAGTGTGCAATAGCATGTGCAAAGTTTTGAATGCACTGGGTGTAGCAAAGGTGTGGCTGAGTAGAGTGTGTCGGTGAATAGATAGAGAGTGTATCGAGAGATGGGGATGTACTAGCAAATGGTTTGATTTAGTCTTGCCATGTGCGCTGTGAACAGTATCCCATCTTGCTACTTGTGACGAAGTGCATTCTTGTGCGAAAACCTCTGGGTGTCATCTTGCAAACATAACTCAAAGGAGACAAGAAAACCATGAGTGAATAAGCGAGTTTAGACTTACACAGTTACAGATGGAACAAAGATATCGGAGGAGATTTCAGGCATTGTAAATAAATGGTAGCAACGTTGGTAGGATTGTCTGATGGTAGGTGATGCAGTGATTCTGATGACTGAATGTGGCCACAAATTGTGGAACTAGAGATGAACTTACCAGTTTATAGTCTTAGCAGACTTTCATGGGTTAGTTTCATGTCATAACCCGTTGGACATTGCCCGTTTAGTGTCGTGGCGGACGTTGCATTGCCAGTTTCTAGTCTTAGCGGACCATGAAGAGGTAAACCAGTTTATAGTCTTAGTGGACTCTGATGGATGCAACGATGGCAGTTTATTGTCGTGCTGGACGGGTGCTAGTTTATCGTCATTGCAGACACTATGTGATATCAGTTTAGCATCATGATACCAGGACAAGCTGTGGTATCAGTTTTAAGTCATAATCCAGGACTGTTCTGTGGTATCAGTTTACCGTCATGATACCAGGACGAGCTATGGTATCAATTTATAGTCGTGACCCTAGGGCTCACATATACCTGAGCTTGTACTCAAATGTAGAACGGTTTCAGGAACAAGTGGTTGGTTGGATTGGCAAGCTCGTTCCCTTCCATGTCGGCTAGCTTAAATGCTCCATTGTCAAATGCTTTAGTGACCAAGTAAGTCCCTTCCCAGTTGGCTGAGAATTTGTCCGGGTGTTCCTGAACGACCTTAAGTACAAGGTCACCTTCTTTGATAGGGCGCTTATGAACATCATGCCGATGTTGTTGCCGTTGTTGTTTTTGATACCACTCGATCTGATCTAGTGCACGTATGCGTTCCTCCTCCATCGAATCCAGGTCAATGATGCGCAAGTCATTGTTTTGCCCGTCGTCGAGGAGTCTAGAAAGTGTGATCCTTAAAGATGGTACCTGTAATTCCAAAGGTAAAACAGCTTCTGAACCGTAAACAAGACTATATGGTGCTTTACCTGTTGAAGTTCGATGCGTAGTACGGTATGCCCACAATGCGTATACCAATTGTTTGTGCCATCTTCGCTTGCTTTGGGTAAGCATCCTTTTGAGTATTGTAATGATGGTTTTGTTTGTTGCCTCTACTTACCCGTTGCTCTGAGGATAGTAACGGGATGAAAACGAGTGTTTGATCCCTAGGCTGTCACAAAAGGTTTTGGTCTCGGCACTACTAAATTGTGGCCCATTGTCAGTGATGATTGTCATGGGAACGCCAAAATGGGTTACAATGTTTTCGAGAATGAAAATGCACACGTGTTTAGATGTATTTTTTCGGAGGGGAGCAGCTTCTACCCAATTTGTGAAATATTCTGTCACGGTTATAATAAAACTATGCCCCGTAGAAGATGAGGGTGTTATTGGGCTGATAAGGTCCAACCCCACTTTTGAAAAGGCCACGTGATTTGCGCCGTATGCAACTCATTTGGTGGTACATGGATTAGATTACTATGTTTTTGACAAGTACTACACGTTTTAACCTTGGAGAGACAGTCATATTCCATGTGTGGCCAATAGTAACCTAAGCGTCTTATCTTTGTTACCATGGCTTTTGGTGCTATGTTTCCTCCGCATAGTCCGTCGTGTACTTGTTTGACGATGGTTTGGGCATCAGTACTACTGACGCATGTTAGCAATATGCCTTCTTAGGTTCTACAACACAACGTGTCCCCTACCAGTGTATACTGCCGGGAATGTTTTCGTACTGCATCCTTTTGTGCATTTGTTAGATGTCATGGTGTTTCACTGCGTAGAAGGTATTCTTTTATGTCGTCATACCATTCCATTGCATGTGTTGTACTAACAGATGCGACCAACAATGTGTCAAGAGTATCAGTTATTGGTTCGGCACAATTAATCACGGAGCTTGGTAATGTATGGAACATGTCTGGAGATATATTTAATGCTAATGTGGCTAACGCATCTGCAATGGTGTTATCATTTCTAGAAACGTGTTGCACATCGATGTTTTCAAATCACCTTATTAAATGTTTTGCCAAGTCACAGTATGGTTGTAAGTGTTGGGCTTTGCATGTATAAACATCTGTGATTTGGTTTAAGACCAATTGTGAGTCTCCTCTAACCACAAGCTGTGTGATGTCTGAAGCTAATGCTGCCGCGAGACCTCTAAGGAGACCTTCATACTCTGCTATGTTGTTGGTGCAATGAAAGTTGAAACGATAAGCAAAGGGTCAGATCTCCTTGGAGGGATAGGTGATGACAGTGGCTGCACTCCCCCTCGAGAGGTGGATGCTCCATCAAAGTTTAGAATGACATCGTAGTCATTAGGCACTATGTCTATTGCGCTTATATTCTCGTTCGGGAATTCTGGCTCTATTATCGCTTGATCGTGCGTTGGTGATGTGGCCATTTGACTTGCTATGGCTTGACCCTTAACTGATGATTGTGCTATGTAGTGCAGGTCAAATTCAGCTATCATGGCTTTCCAGCGGGCTATCCAACTCGTTTCGTAAATGTTTCCTGTTATATCCCTTAGCACATTATCCTTGCAAATTATGTTAACTTGGTTAAACATGACCTCTCCACGTCATTATACTTTTTCTCATGGGAAACTAATGCATGGTTTAAATAATATACAGGGACTTCAGTTCCGTCATCTTGTTTCTGGCAAAGTATGGACACGATTGACGAATCCGAAGTGGCAAGGTAGATATAAAATGATTTATCGTTTCGAGGTGGATAAACTGTGGGTAGTCGGGCAAGTGCCATTTTAATATTAGAGAATGCTTCTTGGCACTATGGAGTCTATTCAAAACAGACGTTTTTGCGTAACAGGTGGTTCATAGGTTTTAGTTTGTCTGTTAGTTTTTTTATGAATTGCCTGATAAACTATAATCTACCTTGTAGACCTCGAAGTTCGGTAAGGTTGCCTGGTGGTTTCAGGTTTGTTATGGCCTTAACCTTATCGGGGTCTACTCGTATCCCTGCTTCTGAGGCTATAAATCTAAGCATTTTTCCTGTCTTGACACCGAAGACACATTTTTTTGGGTTAAGTCTCAGTTCGTACTTTAAACAATGCTTTAATACTAAGTCGAGATCTTGTACATGTTGTTTTGATGTTTTTGATTTAACCACAATGTCATCCACATAGTCGTTGAGTGAGTGTAACATGTAATTGCTAAAGATGAATATTATCGCTCTTTGATACGTGGCCCCAGCGTTCTTGAGACCAAAGGACATCATTGTGTAACAAAAGATTCCCCATGGTGTCATAAAGGTTGTCCGGAGTTGATGCTCTGGGTTGATGCATATTTGATTGTATCCCGAGAAGCCATCCATAAAAGATAATAAGGCATGCCCAGTAGTTGAGTCAACAAGTTGATCAATGCTGGGTAGAGGAAAATCATCTTTTATGGTTGCAACATTTAAATCTCGGAAGTCAATGCATAAGCAAATGCTTCCATTCTTCTTCGGGACAATGACCATGTTGGATACCCACTCGACGTAATCAACAGCCCGGATGAAACCAGCCTGATAAAGCTTGGTGATCTCATTACGAACTGCCAATGCCACCTCGAGTTTAACCTTTCGTGCCTTTTGTTTTACTGGTCTTAGTTTCGGATCAAGAATAATGTTATGCTAGACAATTCGAGGATCTAATCCAGGCATGTCTGTGTAAGACCAAGCGGATGCTTTCATGTTTTCCCTAAGCACGTCCTCAATGTCTTTGGCTAATTGTGGTTGTAATAATGTACTTAATTTTAATATTGTAATTTCCCCATCGGGCATGGTTATTGGGGTTTCGTTCAACGGGTCTTCGGTGATATTTTCAGCTTCTATGTCAAGGGATTTTGTCATACCTTTGTAGTTCTCTATTGTTTGCTATGTTGAGGCTATGACTGCGTCGTCCATTGATGAACTTAAGTGGATGAGGTTTATGTTGGTGTCTCTCGCAATTTTGCCATATGATCCATCGATAATTAATGGTTCGGTTAAGTGCTGGCAATCCATCAGGCTTGCTCCTGCCAATAAACAGAGAGCGGAATGAGCTACTGGATATTGTTCTATGTTCTTTGGTAATTTTAGATTATGTGTACATTCATGATGGTGGATTATCGTCACACCGGGATGCATGGCAGTTTAAGGCCATACTGGGCCATGAGTGGCAGTTTAATGCCTTACCAGGCCAAATGTAATCCGCAGGTGGCAGTTTAAGGCCTTACCGGGCCGTAATGGCAGTTTACGCTAGAATTCTTGGCGTAAACGCATGAAATGGGGTTCATAGGGGGAACTGGGATGTAGTAATTTTGTTTATATTTTAAATATATATATTTTTATTATTATTTTAAGCAAATTTCAATAATAAATAAATAAAAGGAAAAAAGGAGGCAAAAAAAGCAAACTGGGAGGCGGCGGCGGCAGCGAAGGTGGAGCGCTATATAAAAGGGGGGGGGGCATCATTTGTCACATTGGATTCTCTGAGCGTAAACCCGAGAGTAAACTTTCCAGCATGAGTGTAAATTGCAAAACCTCGGCGTAAGTGTAAACCCAAACCCTGAGCGTAGATGCCAACGACCAAACCCCAGCGTAGATGTCAATGGCTAAACCTTAGCGTAGACGTAGAGAGTAGAAGTGAAGCATTTCCTCCCTTAGCATAAACCATCGATCCCAGCGTAGACACTGAGATGGATAAAGGCAAGGAAGTGGAAGGGCAAAAATGCCAAGTAAGATGGATTTTGTGGCTGGAATCACAAAAGAGGTCGTCGAACGAATTCAGGAGGTCCACCCTGAAATAGGTATACGTGTTTTGAATCATTTGTCGTTTTAAAGTTTCGCACCTTGTTCATGTTGTCTTAACGTTTGTTCTTTTCGTGTGCATAGGTGCCAAATTGAGGTGGGATTACTCTGAGAGCATCAACATAGAGAGTTTACCCTCACTATCCCCAGAGGTGGAGCAGGTGCCAAGACCTGTTTATGAGGAGGTGGCGGAAGGTCTTGTGCACAACGCCAAGTCGCTATGGACTTGTAGGCGTTCCGTCGAACAGTTGTGGCTGCAGATCCAGGCAAAGGAAAAGGAAGTCTCCAAGTTGTCGATTGAACCTGACGATCTTAAGGCTTGGTATGAGTTCGTCGTTGCTAAACTAAGCAATGATCGCTCTTGGCGAACGTCCGAGGTTACGTATACCAGATATTGGAATCTACTAAATCATCATGCGTCACTGACTCGAAGAATGGCAAAGCGTAAAGCCCAAATTGATCTCTTGAACCTCAAATGTCAAGACTGGAAAGCTTTCGCTTCCAAGGTTCGCAAGTGGGGTCAAGATGAGAAAAATCACAAACATCACTAGAAGAAGTTGTTAAAGGAAGTGTTCATTGAAAAGTGGCAACTAGAAATTTTTGTGGAGGGTTTGGGTTTGCGTTTTGCTTTTGATACTTTTGCCCAAAACACAACTATTGAGATGGAGTCGCCTACAAGGGTGATTACAACTGTCTCTGGGGAAGTGTCTGTGGGTGAATTCCCTTTGAAACATCCTACCTGGTCAGCTGTCGACAAGGGAAAGACCTTAGCAGACGTCGACTTAGGCCTTGATGGGACAAATTGGGCAAGTGCCTCAGAAGAGGAAATCCTTCGTCGGCTGGAATTTGGGTTAGGGGGATCTCCTATGATAAGCATTTTGTCATCATGAAATTGATTTGCTAAATAACGTTTGAAATTTTGGCGTTCTCTTATTCTTACATTGATTGTCTCCTTTTGTATTTTCAGGATGAAGGTGGTGACAATGTCTAGGAAGCTGGCCCCATTGGGGCCCCTGATGTCGGTGGATCTAAAGGGGACGACCCTCCCATCCCAGATGCTTAGTTTTTTTTTTAGTTTTTAGTTTTTTAGTTTTTTTTTCTTACTCAAATTTATACGGGAATTGTAAACTAAAAAGTTTTGAGATGGACGAAAACAGTTGACACTTATAATTGTACAGCATTGCATGTATAAAATTTTTTTTGTTGATTTTAAGTTTAATTGCACACACGACACGGAAATGTAAAATATTTTGGTTTATTTTTCATTTGTTTTAAGTATAATGTGCAGATGTAATTATAAATCGTAATGACAAACAAAAGAGGAAAACAAAGTATAAGTGTGTGATCTAGTTTAAGGCCATTTCAGGCCCCATGTGTAGTTTAAGGCCATTTCAGGCCCCAATTGTGAACAAGGAAGATTTCGGATAACGTGGGTGGGTTTCTCGGTTGACCGACCATTTCTGATCGTGGCTAGTTTTATGTCATTGCAGACATTATAGTTTAACGTCTTTTCGGATAGGGAGTGTAGTTTAATGTTTTTTCTGATTGGCTCTAGTTTAACATCATTTTAGACGAGTTGTAGTTTAACGTCGTTTCGGACATGTTGAGATGGTATTATTTTAGGGATTTTTTGATTTTTTTCTTTTTAATGTTAGGCGATGTGTCAACGGGTATGATTTTGTATTTAGCGTCCCCTTCGCTGATTATGTTGAACAGTAATTCGGCCCAAGGGACATCTGATGGAGTGGTTCCTGTGTCAGTGTTTTCTCATGTTTCGGTATTTGCTGTGAGTCCTGTGTTAGTTTCTAATTGAGAGGGTGTATGTACAATGTTAGGCGCAGGTGTTTCTGTTTTAGGTGGATTTGGATTACTGCCTACCGGTTGTTGTTCGTTTATGTCGTTTCGGCTAGGCCCTTCGAGTTCAACTTCTGAGCCTTGGTCCATGTCCATGTGTGATGAAACAATAGGTGTAGCCGCTTCCCCGTGTATGATGATTTCACCGCCTTCGTAAGGCAGGTGAATTTCTTGATGTAGAGGGGATGAGACCGCTTTCAGTTGGGCCAACCAGGGCCTTCCTAATATTAGGTTGAATCCTAGCATTTCATCAACCACTACGAAATCGGCAGATGTGGGAAACTAGTCCCCTACTATGAAGTCTAAGGTCACTATGCCTTTGACTATCACACGTGACCCGCTGAATGATTTTAAACATGTAGTTGCGGTTGGTTTGATTAACTCTATCAGCCCTAGTTGTTCAATGATGGGGTATGGTACCACATTCATAACAGCTCCATCATCTACGTGGACCCTATGTATTTTGAACTAGTTTATGCGTATCATTATGAACATGGGGGCTATTGTTACCTCCCCTATTTTCTTATCCACTTTAATGTTATCATTGTGGAAGCTTAGTGGTTTGGAAGTTGACGCTTGGGGCGAGTACATTACTGCGTGAATGGAAGGTTCATTCGGGGGCAAGTCCTCGCTTACTGGGATCGACGTTAGCATGTGTACCAAAGCTTCACGATGTGTTTGGGATGTAAGAACTAAGTCATACAAGCTTAGAGAAGTGTTCTTTTGCTTGAGTGCCTGTGTGACTTGTGTTAAAGCTGTTGCCAAATCTCTACTGTTGGGCGCATTTACATCAGTGGTGACTAGGTCCATTGGGCCCAACAGTTTTATTTCATGCTTTGTTGGTCTGTCGTTTTTGCTTGAAACCATTGTTTTAGATGTATCATGTTTTCTGGATGGTTCACCCTCATTGCCTACATTTAGTTGACTGTTAGGTGACATCATGGGTACGACGTTAAGTGGAGTGGGTTTAGGTGGCCCTACGGCTAACCATTGACGCTCCTTCTTCACGTGTTCACACGTAAGCCTATCCGCTAAGCTTTCTCGTGTGTGGAGCGGAGGTGGAGCCGGTCTGGGAGCCTCGGGTTGCTTTGGGATTCTTACCACATATGGAGCTGGGTGAGGTTGTGGTTGGACAGTGGGATGTGGTTGAGTAGAAGGCTGGCCAGGCCTCCTAATGACGTAGGGGCTAGGTTTACCTTGCGTTTGTGAGGTGGAGGCTTGGTGATCATTAGGACTTTCAGATGTCCTAACAACATATGGGGTTGGTTTTGGCGGAGGTTGGACCTCCGCTGTTGCGACTGCAGGTGGTACTAAGACTACAAAAGGGGCAGGCCAAGTAGGAGGGGTTGATAGATTCAGGGTAGTGACAGTGGGAGGTACGCACACTACATATGGTTTTTGCAGGGCGAATGATGGTTGAGGCATGGATGCGGATGGAGTGGGAGGAACATGGACTAAAAATGGCTTATTAGGTGTTTGTTGTTTATATTCAGGGTAGACAGTGTTAATGTTGGGTGTCTCGGGTTCATCATCAAAACAGATTGTGTTGATAACGTACGGTGCCTCTTTGGTGTTCAGAGGGTCTTTATACACCCCCATAGCCTGATTCTGTGGTTGGACCGGGTTGGCCTCATGAAAGGTGATTTGGCCTTCGTCGATCATTCGCTGTATGTCCTACTTCAAGGTGAAACAATAATTCGTGTCGTGCCCGTTGCGTTGGTGATAGTCACAAAAGCGATCCATTCTAAAACCTTTGGGCACTGGACGCTCATCCGGTGTTGCTAAGCTTGGGTTCTGAATGAGTTGATAGAACCAATCATGTCTCTGGATAGCCATAGGGGATAACTGTTTGTGTTTCATTAACCCAGCTTTTAGGAGTTGATCGAAGAGCTGGGATGGCTTCATAGGCAATGGTGTATATTGAAAGGGTTCTTTCCTCTCAAAATTTCTCGTACGGTTTAGTGTTGGGTTCTGCGATGATGATAATTCCGGCACGGTTGTAGGAGTAGGTTTAGTATAGTTAGTAGGGGCTATAGGTTGTTTGTTTTGTTGTGTCATGCGTGCTTGTTGCGTTTCCGTTATTGCTGCTATAGTTGTTTTAGCCTTCTCTTTATCTTTCTTACTCTGTTGATTTTTGAAGGCTAAATACGCCAGATCATGGCTATTTTGAGCCACCTCTTCTATATTTTTGATCTGTACAAAGGCTTGGTTAAGGTTACGCGCATTAAGATAGTATAATTTGGATTTGAAAAAGTCATTAACAACCCCCTTTAGAATTGTGAGCAAATATCTCTAGGGGATTGGCTCGTGTAGCTCATTGAGAGCAGCACTCCACCTCTGAATGAATTTTTGTACAGGTTCGAGCGGTGCTTGTTTAACCTGTATAAGGCTGTCCAATGTCGCCTCAGGTTTTAAGTTATATTTGAACTTGGTCACAAATTCATGTAGCAATTCTTCCAAGGAAAATATGGAATTCCTCGGCAAGGCCCGGTACCAATCAAGTGCTCTCCCTGCAAGAGACATAGGGAACACTCGCAAAATGGCGTGGGGCCATGCCTGGAGTAATGCGCATTCTAATCTAAATGTTATTAAGTGAGCATTGGGGTCCGTCTCCCCGTTATGTTTAGTTAGTGTTGGCAACGATATTCCTTTGGGAAAAGTTAGGGGCGGGACGGAAGAGCTGATGGGGTCATCGTGGTAAAAGTCCACTACCTTCAATTCTCCGTTGGCAGCTGTTTTGAGGCATTTGACCTCGTCAGTTAGTTCTTACACTAATTTTTTAGCATCCGCCCAGTCTTGAGTGCTAGGCGAGGTGGCCGCTTGGGGGTGTGACATATTGTACAGATTGGATTGTTGGATGGTAGGTTGGAAGGCTGAAAGCTGCGTAGTTGGCGGTTGGATTTGTGGAATGTTCAGAGCGTGTGGCACCAGGGACGGTACATTGTAGGTGTGAGGTTGTTGTTGTTGTGATTGCAGCTATACTTGGGGAATGCTGGCCAGTGGAATCGTATGGGATGGCACGTTGTGGTGAGAGGGTTGATGTGATGGCACACCCATCGCTACCCATTTCCTAGCCACATTTTGTGAAGGAACTCCCTGTTGGGTTACAGCGGTCGAGGGGGCTCCATGTGTTTGGATGTGGGGGATGTAGTGGGAGGACGTGGATGCCGGTATCACATGAGGCATCCCTATCACTCGAGGCGAGAAGGTTGCTCCCACGTTATTATACGGGTTTACAGCGGGAATGATGGTGAGAGGGAGTGTACTGAATTGCGGGTCGGTTGCAGAAGGAACGTGAACCAGCGCTGATGTTTTCGGTGGAGGTGCTTATGCTTGGGTGAACCTAAGGGGTTGGAGGGGCATGACTTTCCCTATGCCTGGATGAAACATGGGGTTGATGTGTGTTTGTGGGCTAAGGCTGTGATAAGAGTCTTCGTGTTCAGATTGGGCAGCGAACTCATCCTCCTCTTCGGGTTGGGGATCTACTGCAGGCTGATCCAACGACTGGCTCCTTTGCAGGAGGAG
Organism: Gnetum montanum; assembly: GCA_015680685.1. Taxonomy (NCBI): domain Eukaryota; kingdom Viridiplantae; phylum Streptophyta; class Gnetopsida; order Gnetales; family Gnetaceae; genus Gnetum; species Gnetum montanum. Next base: position 32,694 of record MNCI01020473.1, on the reverse strand, counting down.
TTGTATGACAAGCTCTGAGTACTACTCTGGAATAGGGATTATATCGTACGGGGAAGGGATAAACTTGCGTCCCCCCTATAGAAGAGTTCGTATTGCCTCTTTACCTCTATTTCGGCTCGATCTACGGCCAGACCAGCTTGCATCTTCACACATATGAAGTTGTACTGGTCCTATGTTATAATGTTAGAGGTTGGATTCCTCCATTGCAAACATAGGGATTGGCGGGGCCCCGCTGTGGGTTGTACTATCAGTTGTTGAACGACGGGCTGTTGGACAGCCATGGTGTCCACAATGTCAGTGACTTGAGCAGTTGTAACGGTGGTGTTTACGGGGTTCATGATGACCTGTTGGGGGTATGACACGGTGTAGGGATGTGAACTTAGTCTACTGAGTGCAGTGTACAGCATATATGCTTCAACGACCAGCATATAACGACAGCGTATACAACGTATATATATGCAACGTATGGAGTCAGCGTAGACAAGTCTACGGCGTAAATCGTACAATGTATACGCTAGGCAGCGTATACAGCGTTAGGGTTATAGCGTATAGAATGCAGTATAAACTGGACAGCAACGTAGACGAGGTCTACGGCGTAAAGAGCGTAGCGTAAATGGAACGGCAGTATCTACAACATAAAATGTGCAGCGTAAAATTTAGCAGTCTTGTGTACGGTGTAAGGAAAATCTACAGTGTAAAGCGTGTAATGTATGATTAACAGCGTAAACGTTGGGGATCTTAGAGTAAGTTTTAACAGGAGCGGCGTAGACACTGAACAGCGTAAACGCTAGATTATAGATTGGGTTTCAAACTGAGCAGCGTAAACGTTGGGAGGTTTTCGGGAGGAATCGGCGTATGGTTGGCGGCGTAAACGCTGGGACGCTTGCAGGTAAGGTTTTAGGCAGAGCCCTCCTTATAGCACCAATTTTTGTACCGTCCGAAATCGTCAGTCTCCAGCTGAAAAGGAAACAGAGACCATGGGATCACCAGACACGCATAGAAGACCCTACCTTTTCCTGAGGGCGAGCTGGAATGAATGAAGGCAGAGTACCTTGGGTGGTCTGCACACGGATCAGACAAGGATTTCCCCAAACGTACACCGAAGTGCTCTATGCTGGGTTATACGTAAATAGCGTGACGGGTGTAAATGAGAGCGTAAACAGCGTAAATGGTGCGAATAGAGCGTAAACGTAAACAAACGTAAACAGAATACATGCAACAATTAATGCGAACTGCAAACGATTTTGGGAAGAAAATATAACAATGGCATTAAAGAATGAGAGTACAATGCACCGGTCTAACACAGTTGTGACTGGAACACAAGGCGGACGAAAAGCCCCGGTGGATGCAAGGATGACTAGTTCACACTGTAGGCACAGCGTAGACGCTGTCTGCTCAGCGTACAGGGTTTTCCAGTGTAAAGGGTTTTGTGCTCTGGTTCGCAGCATCTCTGCTCTCTGGTGCGCTTTGAATGTTTTGCCAATCGACCTGGATCTAGTGAAAAATGGAGCTTTTATACAGGTTTTTAACACTAGACTCGGGTTGGGTGACACGTGGTACATTGATCGGGTACAAATGCGTAAAATTTACAAGTGTACAATATGTTACATTTGTTGGGCATATACGCTGTGTCTGGCGAGCGTAGACTCTGGGGGTATACGCTGGATGTGTTAGGTGTAATTTGGGCGTAGATGCTGTGGACGCTGGGCGTATACGCCCAGCGTATACGTCGATGATGGCTGGGTGTATACGCTGGGGCATATATGCTGATGGAGGTGTATATTGAATACACGATACCCATGTGATATATCAGATACTTAGTATTAGGTACGCGATATCGTAGCCTGGATAATGATATTGAATACACGATATCGTGATTCCTATGTTGGCCTATAAATATAGCATCCAGCTGCACAGGAAGTGAGTCAGTTGGTAAGTTTTAGAGTAGAGTATTTTTGTCAATTTTTAGTTAGTTTTCAGTTCTTTCCCAAGTGTATGCCCGTAGTGTGATGTTTGTAATTGTATGGAACCTTTTTTCGAGTGTGACATACTTGGACACACACATAGTCGACAATAAAGATCGAGATTACTCCATCATTGCAACATTCACATAGTTTTTAATTGTTTAATTGTTAATTATTATTTATTATTTTCTTAGTTAATATTTATTTTATTGTCATTTACTATTCTTTTTGTTAATGCAAAATGAGTACATCTTAATCATGAACATTTAAGTATAACTACATGGTAACCTAGTAGCATATCAAGTAGTGCTTTGAGTGATGTGTGCTTGGTAATCCTAGAAGTAGTACATGAAGTCCAAGATGCTTATGAATGACTAAGGATGGATGCTCATCACACTTAAGCTAGTTTAGATTTTATTCTATATTTCTTATTAGTTTAATCATGATTATTTTCAATTGTCTCTAGGAGTAGCATAGTATTAGAAACCACATCATACACCTCACTCTGGACTAAACCATACGTGACAAAGCAAATACTAGTCTAGGTGGGAAGACAACAAACTGTGATCAATGTGTAACTATTTAGGTGCCACAACTAGTCCATCTGCAGAGTTCAATCGGATCGCATGTACATGCTTGTATTTGTATGGTTGAGCATAGGGGTATCTTGCCGCTCATCATTGGCGCCATTGTTGGGGACGATGCTAGTTATCTAGATTAGTTATATCACTTAAGATCACTGTAATGAAGTATTAATGATATATCTTTTAAAAAGCAAATTAATTGCACATAATTTACACATAATTCACGACAATGTCTCTCTCACAAGACAATGTTAATGCAACAACTAGTGAGGCAATTCATTGGAGAACTAATGCAATTTATGAGGACGAAGAAGTTTGGAGTACTCAATCTTATGTAGGAGTCTCATATGTTCATGAACACCCTAATGATACTCAAGGACTCTTGTTGTCCAACTCAGACACCTTGATGAGTGGCGAGGTACCCCTACACTCAACCATATGAAAGGAGCGTCATACACGCGATCCAGTCGAACTCCGCAGATGGACTAGTTGTGGCACCTAGATAGTTAGCCTTAGGTCGTAGTTTGTTGTCTTCCCACCTAGACTAGTATTGCATATGTCACGTATGGTTTAGTCCATATGAGGTGTATGATGTGTTCCTAATTCTATGCTACTCCTGAAGGCAGTGGAAAATAATATTAACTAATCTAAGCT
>MNCI01020473.1:0-22276 GCA_015680685.1 Gnetum montanum | reverse complement strand
TACTCATTCCGCTTCTAGGAGTTTAAGGGTGAGAGAGAGAAAATAGTAAATAACATTAAATAAATAACAAATAAATAAATGACAAAGTGAATGCTGCAATGATGAAGTAATCTCGATCTTTATTGTCGGTCATGTGCGTGTCCAAGTACAGCACACTCAAATAAAGACACCGTACAATTACATTCACCACACTGCAGGCAGACACGGGAAAAAATCTAACTCTGGAGGGATCAAATTGCCAGAGCTTCGCTACTCTAAAATTGGGATCCCAAACAAGGGGGAGCCGCATCTTATTTATAGATATGGTGGCAAATTGCGATATCACGTACGCGATATCGTAGGGAAGATGCGATATCGCTTACGCGATATCGCGGGGGATGCGATATCGCGGCCTATGTGAATCGTGTCTCATCACATCTTTAGTGAGGATGGGACATCCCATAGAATGAGGGGGCCTGTAAGGCCTAGGACCTTCTCAATGGTTAACAAGAATTTATCCAAGGATGCTTGGGAGACTTACAAAAGTCATGACGAGTCTTCTAGTTCTCTCTCTTCCTCTACCCCTTCAACGTCAGGTTGTGACATAGATGACTATTTCTTAATGGATTGGTGTAGAAATAAAAATTAAGCCCACAGACAAATTCAAGAATGCCAACATGAACAAAGACAACTTCATTCCAACTGACCAACTCATAACCTACTTAGTGACGATGAAACCCTACTGGCCACTAAGAGCCTAATGCATATACAAGAGGCTATTCAAATACCCTGTAGGCATTGTAAGGAAAGTCGTCTACCCAGGCTTGATTTAAACAACTTTTCCAAGTTTTCAAGAGGCTATGATTTAGATCTACAACATCATTTACAAGCCTTCTATGATGCTTGTGCATGGAACAATATTGATAATGGGTGGTGAAGACTTAAGCTCTTTCCTATGACACTCGTTGGCCAAGAAAAAGTATGGTATAGGTCTTTAAAACCATAATTAATTCATCATTAGCTGACAATGGTAGAACTCTTCAATGAAAGATATCAAACCTATGCAAGAGTGTCAACCTTGAGGAGACAAATCCAAGAATGGAAACAAGGGAAACATGAACCCTTGGACATGGCCTTAGAAAGATATTATTCATTGTTAAAAAACTACCTAGGTCATGGGTTCTCTGAGGAAAGGCTAATGTATTACTTCATGGATGGGCTTTGTAATGAAACAAGGGAGACCCTAGGGATGTATGCCCTAGGTCAACTATATGAACTACGAACTCACCAATTCCAAGAGTTTATTAAGCAAGTAGCAAAAGAAGAAGGAGAAATAGCCAAATGGGAGAATGTTGAAAGATCTCAATAGGACCAAAATTTTAAAATAACAAAGGTTCACAATCTTGAAGAGGAGAAATCAACTCACATCAAGGAGGTGGAATCATCTTTGCCAATACTATAATCACTAGATGAAATCGAGGCAAAGATCAATAAGATGACAGAATGGGTACATGAAAAATGTGGAGAATATGCAAACATTATTAGAGGTGGAACCATGCATGACCACTTTGACAAACAAGAAAAATGGAGGATGCCAAACTGAGAAATAGGACAAAACACCACTCGACAATCGAAAATAAGGGTTGAAGAAAATAAGTATAAGAACTTAACTAAAAATCATAAGTATCAGTGCGATGTGTGTCTATACGATCACCCTGAAATTCAATGCCTAGTATTTTCACATTTACATGAGCATTGGAGAGGAATGTTACATCTAGATTTTGTATAGAAGTATCATGTCCAAACACAGTGGTGAAAGCCCCAGTCATGGGGGAGGCCACTACCAAACAAACCACACCCTTCATATACCCCGACAACAAATGTCTATTATGTTCAACATCCTATTTCATCGATTGGATCAACATCCTCTACTTCACCCCATCGTTATCATTCTTCTGAGTACTATTAGCCCATATCCTCTGCCATAGGATTACCACCTCATGTTCCTTACATTCCTCCTTGCCCTTAATATTCTCATCGTTCACCTCCTTCTACATCGCCACCAATAGCACTAGAAGGTTTTGCACCACAACACCAACCAACGAACATTACTTGTGCTGCTATTGTCAATAGTAGTGGAGATCCTCCACAACGTTGAAAGCATATTTTCTTTAGGCATGATCATAGAAAGAGACCACACAATTTCAAAACCATTGCATCTTCCAACTTAGCATAAGCCTAACACTATGATGCATCTTCCCCTTTGAACTCAACACCTCTTGTTACCTTATCCAGGCCGCCAATTAACACTCCACCAACCATTCAGCCCAATGAATATAACCATGTAGGGAGACATATCGATCCTTGCATACCATCTTACGGTCATGGGTGCCATAGTGGATCAGCTCCTTATCACATGATCACCTCTTATAATCTGCCCCACTATGCCTACTATATTCAAGTGTGTGAACCTCAATTTGGGTACATTCCTGCCACCACATCAAAAGACACCCAATGGTTTGGATATAATCAGACCCCAATGTTTTCAACATGCATGGATCCAAATTTTCCATTTATTAATTTTAGCCATGCTCAATGGTTTAGTCATGGGGGATACCTCCCATTCTAATAAGCATAATTATTATTTTCCAATTTTTAATTTTTAATTTTTGTCTTTTTATCTTTTTGAGGGTAATCTCATCAGTGAATAAAATACTCATGTGACTTATTGGATGAGGTGTTGTTCTTTGCTATTAAGTCTTAGGGGACTAATTATTTGGACAATGAGCCCAAAACATCCATCCACCCATTCTATTAATAAGAGGTTCTACTCTGGGTATGATGATATTCTTCTCATCATTAAAACCTAAAGTAACTTTGTACTCATTATGCCCAGAGCAAAGAATGATGGACGAAGAGGGAATGGCTAGTGTGTGACATCAAGGGGACTTGTGTATTCTCTATAGTGACATTTGTATGTGCTATCCTGCAGCTTGGTTGTAGTAAAATCCTTGTAGATCTAACAAAAAATTGGGAGTAATAATGGCACTTAATAAAGAAACTCAATGTTGTTCTAGAGGGTCCCACTGGAAAGACATATATCCATGCCTAAAGGTTGGTGGCTTCTTTGGATCATCATTGGAAATGACAAAATGCCAAAGTAGCCAGGCAAAAAAAAAAAGAAAAGAAAGAAGAAAAAAAATAAAGAAAAGATCAAGAAGAATGTGCTATCGAGAAATTTCAAATCACTCCTCCCTTGGCCAAAATGCCAAGTGATTGTACGCCTTGTTGTCATGATGCTCTTATGGTTATCTATCATTGGATGAAACAATGTGATGTCATTAATTAAAGGTATGGACTTGGTCTTGATTTCAGAGTGAAAGGCTAATGATACCTTAATCATGCCCCACACTCAAGATTCATTGTGCCCAGGGTAAGTTGCCTCATGCCCCAATTTTGGCAATCCCTTCTATGTTCTATTCACCCCACTGTCAAAGTATTTCTAACTTGTGTCTTGTGTGGCATAGAATTCATACCTCATCATGGTGGTATTTAACATGTGTGTATTTTGTTGCATTGGTGTAGATTGTATTTAACCCTTTTAGTGCCTACAGACATTTTAAGGTGTGGTAATGCAAGGACATGATAGGTTGGAACCTACTTTGGGAAGGACCCAGTTGCGTTACTTTTGTAATTTGCACTCATTGCACATCACCACATCATCTTATACCCTCTGAGTATTACATTGCTAAATTTATTCTTCCCTTTATCATCATTTCAACTCGAACATTCTTGTGGACCACTGCATGTCCTTTTTCTGCGCCCTTTCCAAGGACTTCATTATATAATTCCACTTCATTACACTTTTTGTGCCTTAATGTCTATCTAACATTATCCCAGACCTTCTAAATCTACCTTAAATCCTTCATTTTTGGCCTTGGAAATTCAAAAATTCGTCAATTTTGCCAAGTACCCTATTTTGGAAGGGACACGATATCGGGTTCACGCTAGCGCATATGCAATATCGCGTCCATAAAACCTATATATGGACCTCCCCGATGCGCACATGCATCAATGTCATTTTCCACTATTCATGCGAGGGGAGCTACAATTTTCTTCCATGTATTTTCAAGCTTGTGCACCCATCATTTAAACATCAATATATTACTCATTAACACTCTAATTCTCCTTCCGATTGAACTTGCTTAAACCTAGAGTGTTTAACTCAGTTTTGGGGGAAGGGTATGCTCCAAGTTGTGCATAACTTTTTCAAAATTCATTGTCACCCGAAGGATATCATAGGGGTAAGTGATCCTAAAAAAATGATAAGAACTAATGCCAAACCAATTTTACTCCTTCACCCAAACCATGAAAATTATTATTGAAGCCATTCAATCAAATTGGACCCGACATTTAAACTTTTAGGGGGATTTTCTTGAAAATTTCTAACTCTAAATCACACTAAGCAAGAATTGAATTCATTAAAGGCAATGAGTAAGGTATAAATCAAATTTTGTTAAATGACCTTACTAATAGTTGATCCTGTGTGATTGCAGATGATCCCTAAATGAGGATAATAGGGAGGACCCTCTTAGGGTGCATCCAAATGGCCAAGGAGAGGCAAAGTCCAAGTGCCTCCCATAGAACATGCAAAGTAGGAGGCATAATCATTTAGCATCCATCAAGAGACCCCTATTACTACATAATTTGGGCATGCAGAACAAGGAGAGGGTGGGGCACCTGAACAAGGATAACATCTCACATTATCTCCAGAATGCATTCAAGTGATTTGGGAAAGATTCATGTCAGTTGCAGTGATCGTGAAACTCAATTTTGAACCCTTTACCAAATTTTCCCTTGAGTTAGTTAAAGATCAACTTAAAGGATCTCCACTATGGCCTATTCTCTAAGAGAGTGATGAATGGTACTTGGGGGAGACGTACCAATTTTGGCATAACAAGGAAGAAGGCACCATGGTTGATATTGGTGGGATTTCAGTTGATTTCTCTACTAAGGCCATTTTGAAAGTTTTGAACTTTCCAAATACAGGGCCCAAGGTTGCTCACCTATCTAATTGCTTTGATGCTGATGCATAAAAAATATGGTTAAAAAGGATGTATAATAAGGAGGATAAAACATATGGGGAGCTCACATTAGAAGAGGGAATCTGTTTCAAAATTGGCACTTATCATCTCTTCCTAACAAAAGGATTAAATAAAATTTCCACCTATGTCGCCAGAGGAAGTGCAATCCTGATGGGCAAGGTTGATGCGAACCTGCCCCATCTATATCTCACAGAAATTTTAAGGTGGTTTGAAAAACTTAAGATAGGGAAGTTTGCATTGCCATTTCCTTGCCTAATTAGGAAGTTGTGTCGACATGCTAAAATTTTGGGGTACACCAATGACATTCCCAGAAAGGCCTAGAATGCCTCATATGCTGAATTACTGAAGCCACTAGCATCAAGGAAAGATGTTGATGAGACACTAGAGCTTGAGCAAGAGCAAACGGTTGGGCCCACTACACCTTAAACAACTGGGCCCAACTAACTTTCGGACACAAGGCCCAATCAACAATAGGAAGTGGGACCTAGCACACAACCCACAAGCTAGCAAGACCAACCGCCACCGTCACTGTAGGACTATCAACTGTTGATGAGCCATCTCTGAGCCATCATTGAATCGATTAGTTAGGGAAGTTGTGATGAGGTAAATCTCTTCAAGGTCATTGATGATGCCATATAGCCCATAATCTCAATTGATCGTGCATGGGGTGAGGTTTCTATCCAAACATGAGGAGGGAAATCATACTAGTCACAATCGATCTCTGGAAACACTACATCTTTTCAAGTGTAATTAGAAACTGGTGAAGGTGCCACAGTAGTGGTTATGTAACACTAGGATGCAGTAGGAGTAGCAAAAGTGGTTGCAGAACACATCAAAAAATCATTCAATGTCCTTGTTGTGCCATCGACAGATTTCATAGGAGCACGCAATGCTCAAACCTTAGCCAGTCCCTCGATGACTCCTATAGATCATGAGGATGTTCTGGATTGGTTGCTACAAATAGGACAAGTGATGATGCCCTTATTTGACATTCCTCAAGATGTCACAACAATATAATCAGACCTCATGTCCATAAAAGGGAAGCTGGTCATGGCTGAGATTAGGGCTGAATATGCAGAGGATAAGTTGAAAAGACTCTAAGAGAAGTTTGTCGCCTTGCAAGTTGTACAGTGGGATTTGTGCCAATTCATCCCAGTAGACCAATTAGAATCATTTCAGATGAAGTAGCTATATAAATTATTAGAAGAGAATAAAAGGGTGGTAGGGGAAAAAGATAAGGCTGATTAGGATGCTTCAAAGGGATAAGCTCAAATGTATGCACCTGCCAAAGCACTCAAGCCCTTATAAGAAGAAAATAAATACCTTGTGGCCAAAAATCTCTGGTTGACCACAATAGAAAAACAAAAGAATGTTCTCAAGGAAAATTTTCAACAAATGTGAGAATAATTAATAAGGGTCAACTAGGACATGAATCGCTTAGCCAGAGAAAATAGGACCCTCTCAATGGAGGAGGTATGTGCGATCCATCAAAAGATAATTATTGAAATAAGCACATGGTAAAATAAGGCTAAGCAATATGAGAAGCTTAAAGAAAATTTTAGAGATTAGGTGGGAATGTACAAGTAGATCATTGAGAAAGAAATCCATATGGCTAATACCCATATCAACACTCTCAATGCTCAGAATGCTGACTAGTGGGCCATGCTGGATACTTATGCCTTCTCCCACCAAGCATAACTAAAGAGCCGAGACTTGCAAATCTAGGATCTCAATAAGTACATGGAGTTGGCAAACCTGTGGTATGCTAACTTAGCCATGTTGACAGTAGGACACTTGAGGATAGAATTGGAGAAGCAGGTAGCAGCCACCTATGCCAAGTATGAAACAGAATTTGTAGAAAATAAAAAGACACTTCAGAAATTAGAGGTAGAAAATTCTGAATTAGAGGTGGTTAAGACTAGCTACCAAGGGCAAAAAGATATCATGGAATATTTGGCTTGATAGCTCACAGATTACCAACAATGCAAAGATAAAGCCACAGCCTACAAGGAGGAATGACAGTTATTTGCAACTTGGTATGTTAAAGTCAATTAGATGTTTCCACAACTGTCGTTCCCATGGGAGGTGTTGACTCCATCAAATATTGGAACATCAGCATGGATGGCACACAATCCTTGAACCAAAGAGGAAAAACTTTAGGTGCTCCTTCATAGACATCCATTTCCAAATCCTAGAGCACAAGATAAGGGGAAGAGGCCCATGAAGGAGCCACCACCACCAAGAACCACATGAGTTCCAACAATTTTGTCTTTTGTATTTTGTGTTGGTGTCCTAAATTTTTTTTGTTTATTTCACACTACAGCATGAAGTAATTCATAGTTAGTCAATAATCCCATACCTATCCACTGTGTAATCAATTAAACTTTTCTCATTTTGATTGTTTGACTTGATGACAAGTTGTTATTTAGTCATGGAAGTATGATGAATCACGGTTTGCCAGGCTCCAATATTAGGTACGCAATATTGTAGCCTAGACAATGATATCAAATACATGATATTGTGATTTCTGTGTTGGCCTATAAATATAGCACCTAGCTGCATAGGAAGGGAGTCAGTTGGTAAGTTTTAGAGTAGAGTCTTTTTGTCAGTTTTTAGTTAGTTTTCAATTCTTTCTTAAGTGTATGCCTACAGTGTGATGTTTGTAATTGTATGGAACCTTTGTTTGAGTGTGATGTACTTGGACACACATACAGTCAGCAATAAAGATCGAGATTACTTCATCATTGCAACATTCACTTAGTTTTTAATTGTTTAATTTAGTTTTTAATTGTTTAATTTTTAATTATTATTTATTATTTTCTTAGTTAATATTTCTTTTATCATCATTTAGTATTCCTGTTGTTAATGCGCAATGAGAACGTCTTAATCATGAACATTTAAGTGTAACTACATGGTAACCTAGTAGCATATCAAGTAGTGCTTCAAGTGATGTGTTCGTGGTAATCTTAGAAGTAGTACATGAAGTCCAAGATGCGTACAAATAACTAAGGATAGATGCTCATCGCACTTAAGCTAGTTTAGATTTTACTTCATATTACTTATTAGTTTAATCATGATTATTTTCAACTATCTCTAGGAGTAGCATAGTATTAGAAACCACATCATACACCTCACTTTGGACTAAACCATATGTGACAAAGCAAATACTAGCTCAGGTGGGAAGATAGTGAACTGTGATCAACATGTAACTATCTAGGTGCCACAACTAGTCCATCTGTAGAGTTCGACTGAATCGTGCGTACACGCTTATATTTGTATGGTTGAGCATAGGGGTACCTCATCGCTTATCACCATGCCTCAAAACACTACTACTACCCTTCTAAATATCTTCAACCTACAACATCTCCTATGAAATCATCATCCCACATCTCTTACCATCTATCATATCCTTAATATTCTCATGCATCCCTCTAACATATATCACCACCAACAATGTAAGAAGAATTGGCACCACAACCTCAATAGAAGAAAGCCACTTATGTTGTGAACATACAAAATGACAATAGCTCTAGTAGCCCTATGCATAAGTCTTAAAAAGGTCATTTTTTAGGACGATTTCCAATGTGTAAATAAAATTAGTAGACCTACTAGCTCATCAAAACTCGTATAAGGCCAATATGGTGCAAATTCCTTCCTTACAAAAATAATTTCTTCTAATCCTACACAAAAGCCAACAACCATCACTACCTCAAAACAAAACAAGCTAGTTGAACATGACATTATGGAAGGACAAAAAATTCCATGCAATACTAATAACAATCAAGGGTGCAGTTGTAGGTCAAAAGGTCAAAGTATTAACACAAACCCTATACAAACCCACAACAAACTTGAGGAACAAGTGTGTGTGCAAAAACATGTCTACACAATAGCTACTAAACTAGAAAACACTAAGTGGCTAAGAAGTGAAAGTGTTAAACCATCCAAAATATGCATGGAAACATTCAACCCACTTATTAGGTCTTACCCTAAGAAAATGAACTAAATAGAAAACTTACAAAAAACATCATATGCTCTAACCATACACTAGAAGAAAGTGATAAACAAGGAAAACTAAAAACGAAAATAGAACATAAAAAAGAAAACATATTTGGACCCTCTCAAATATAGATACCTTCTAGTTTAGTTGGATCTATATCTCCAAATGATCAAAACATGATTATCATCTATATTAAATGGGCTAACAAGTGAAAACATAAAACAATAAAGATGATAAACACATGAGTTTAGTCATGGGGTAGATGCCCCATCTTGAATCAAAAACTAATAAGTATATTTTTCACTTTTTGTTTTACAATTTTTATCATTTTTTGTTTTTGACATTCTTCTATTTCTTAATTTTTTCTTAATTTTTAGTATATTTCTTATTATTTTATATAATTTTATATTTTCTATACTCATTTGTTTTATGTTTTGCAAATATTTACTATGTTTTTGTCAATAATATTATTAGTTATGATGAAAAAATTAACATCGTTTGTTGGGTTTTTGTTCTATACTATCAAGATGATTGGATAAATAATTATGTAAAGCAATGAGACCACATTATCCATTCCTCCAATTTCTATAACTAAGAGGTCTTTATCATGAAAGAAATATGGTTCTTCTTACATAAAACTAAAATTAACTCATGGTCATTATGCCTTGAAGAAAAAGAGAAGGACCAAGGAAGAATGAAAATAGAAGTGGCATCAAGGGGGTTTGCTAATTCTTTACACTTTCTCTATGGGTATTAGCACTTCATGTGTTTATATCATTACTCATACTTTAATTTTAATGGAAGTGTGTTCTTGAATAAGTGTTTTCTTGCCACATCATTGGAAAGATATGTTACCCATGCTTAAAGGTAGCCCTCTGGTAAGACAAGAATACTTACTAATTAATTAGTTCATAAAAAAACTGAAGGTAGACTACTTCCAAGAATCCTAAAGATCTCTTGGACTAGTCTCATTATGTGACTAGAAAGATAGTTACCCATGTCTAAAGGTACTCCTCTAGTGGGATTAGTATTGGCTATGAGGCTGGAAAGACATGATACCCATGCCTAAAGATACCCCTCTAACTAATAGTCAAGTTTTCTTAAATTTTAATATTTAAGTAATTAATTGATCAAAATCTCTTTCGTATTTCTTTTGTTAAGTACTAATGCTTTCACATGGCTGTGGTGGTCTTATGGTAGTAAGTTCGGGATGAAATTGGTAAAGTTATGGACTTGGTGTGAAACTTGAATGTATAGGTATGATGGTCATTTTAACCACTATTAACACAATAACCTATTGCAGACATGATAAGGTATCTCATGTCTCAATATCTACAATCCCTTCTCATCTCATTATTTACCTCACTATTGCATGCTATTATTTACTTGATGGTTTTTTATATAGGATAGTCCAAGATCCCAACTAAGATGGTCATGTGTTGTTTGAACCAAAGGCATGATACACATTTTACTTTTAAGATACCCACATACATCTATAGGAGTGGTTATGCAGGGGCATTATAGTAGAGCTTGCTTTGACGGGTATCCACTTGCATGACTTTTATTGATCACAGCTTTGAACCAACGTCACATATTCAAGGATATCATGAGCATTTTCTATAAATTTATGCATGTTTTGGGACTACTTCTCCTCAATTTTGATTAATTTTTAATATTTTTTATATTGAAATTTTCTTCAGATTCTATATTTCTTGGCTATTTTGATTTTAAATATTTTGGTGCATTTGTAGTATCTTGCAAACTAGCCCTTTGATTTCAACTGTTTGAAAACTTGTATGCTTCCGAAATTGAGCTCATTTATGATGGGGGGCTAAGGATGTGAATTTTAAAAGTTTTGTAACTCCCCCATTTTTAAACATTATGGTAACTTATAGTAAAAGTATTAAAATGACTTAACAACTTAATGATTTTAGTTATCTCAAAGTCTTAGGAATGTTATTTTGTAATCAAATTAAGCTTAAATGCTAAATTTTTTGAATTTTGAGCTAACCAAGGATTTAGAAAAGGTTTAATCATTAAGAAAAAATTACCAAAACTAAATTTGTTCCTTTTTTATTAGAGATTATGCTTAAATAAATGCTTAAGGTTGAAGGTCTTTCCCAAGATAATGAAAGAAGGCCAAGAAGAGGATAAAAAAGGACATGTCCATGGATAAATAGTAGAAATAGGTATTCAATCTCAAATGTCACATGCACCTAAAAATTCCATGGGTTGATGAGGAGACATTTTAGTCCATCCTTTAAAAGTTTGGTATAAAAGAAGAAATGCAAACATAACGACTAAGGTTTAAAAAAAAAACTACCACCACTATTAACAACATGAAGATTAATCGTTGGTGGATTTCTAAAGATTTTTGCAATTTTGTAAACCTTGATGTATGTCCAATCTTTTTATCATTTTGTAATATATCCACTTGAATAAATTTTGTAATGTGATACTCATACTTATCATGTTAGTCATTCTAGTCCTAGTTGCCCCACAATTTTTGTAATGAACTTTGTCCATCTTGTACAACTCGAGGACGAGTTTTTGATGAGTCGTGGGGATATGATGGATCATGAAAATTGAAGTAATCATCCAAGATATTGCATATGCAATATTGTAGTTGCTACATCACATCCACTATATCGTAGGCTAGAATTCTATGTCACAAACATGATATCACAATTATAGTAAATGACTATAAATATGAGTTACCTATCATGTTTATGACACCTCTGGTCATTTTAGTAGCTAGACTCTTGTAGTTTTCTTTCATAATCTTATAGTTAGTGAGTGCCTGCAATGTAGATTTAAGTCAATTGTACAACATCTTATTTAAGTGGCATTGTACCTCAACACATTACATAAACGACAATAAGATTAAGATTGATTCATATTCATTGTAGCAATTTAACTTAGAACAAATTTTCTTTCAATGAAATTTATTTTCTATGTACTTAGTTAAAATTTACATTTTCATCCACATTTATTAATTAGCATAATGACCGCAACTAGTTTCGAGTGTAAACACATATTTACTTGGTAATCCTAGCAGTGTTATTACTTAGTTCATCCAATAGTATAATGCTTGGTAATCCCAATAGGGAGTATGTGACTTCATGACATGCACAATAAGCTAGGAATGAACACTTATCACCCTTAGGCTAGTTTAGGATTTAATTTCATTGTTAATTATATTAAACAATTAATTTTCATATTATTAAGTAGTTTACTTCGAAGTCCTAGTAACATCATAATCATGTACCCCACTTTGGACTAAACCTTACATAATAGAGCTACCACTAAGTGCAAAGATAGGAGCGTGTGATCAATGCTTAATGATTTAGATACCATGCTAGTCCCATCCACGAAAGGTTTTACATACACACTTGTGATTTGTATGGTTGGGCATAAGAGACACTCACTACTCATCAACAATGAATACTATGTATTATTAGAATATTGTAGAATAGATTTCTTTAGAAGAAAATGAAAAATCATTAGTCCATCTTTCTATGAGCTACTCAAGTTACTAATGTTAATTCTAGGGAATTACATAGAAGAAGTGTTCAAATTACAAGACTAGTAGACACATATGTTATACTCAAGATTTATTGTAAGTGATGTATTTTGTACAAGCTAAATTGTCTCACAAATTCATTAGGTCTATACAAAAATAATAAAATTTCAATTCAATTTAGTTCATATTTGTGCATTTATGTTATTTAGTAATTCCTACAATTGATGAAGTTAAAGTAACATTCTCATTGTCTATAGGCTTTAATATTTTGATTGAAGATTAAGAAGAAATGCAAGAATAGAAAGGTTAAACCCAACATTTATGACCATGATGATTTTGCAATTAAAAAGAAGTAGAAAATAGCTACAAAAAATACAGAATTGGTTGTAGAGAGAATTAAAAGAAAAATTATCAAACAGAAATTTTGTCAAACATTTGGCAGATAATATTGTTAATATGATACACAAAAATAATATATTCAATTTAGGAAACAACTGCTTATCATTAGTGCAACTTTGAAAAAGCAGCTATATGAAATGCAAAATATGTAGAAGCAAAAACGTTATTTATAGACATTTTGCGAATAAATAATAGAGATTATTGCAAAATATTAACGCCACATACAAAAACATAAATCAATTTTTCATTCTGTGGAAAATTTGATAATGAGAATTTCATTAAATAGAAATAGAAATTGAAAATGTAGAAAATAAAAGGATTTGAAATTAAGTAGATATTTTATCAAAAAGTTAACATGCAACATTATTAAGTTGAGCTACACAACAGACAATTTGCAAACTCCTCTGCAAAAATAGAGCGATAGAAATGTATCTAATGGGAGGTGTACCTAAAAATTTTGAAGCTAACATCGTTTTGAATGCTTTCTTTTCTAATTTTACACTCATGCTCATTCCTCTACACTAAGCAATTGGATATATGAATTGTCAAGATGGACATCCTTGATTGCATCCCTATCCACACAAAGTTACATAATCATGACTACGAAGACGTGAGGAGGGTATGTTTGTTGTTGTGGTTGCAAATCAACATTCATTACTTCATCAAGAGATGCATAAGGATCCATGAGCACAAGTGTCCCTAGTTTAGGTTGTAAGGAAAGACAAACATAAGCAAGTTGGACAAATATATATTTATAGTCTTGAAATAGCCTTAGCGGTGGAATACATTAGTGGTGGGATCTAGCTAGAATGCATTGGTGGTTGTGGGGTATAAGTGGAATGCATTAGTGATGGGGGGGATCACTAAAATGTGTTAGTAGAGTTCAATTGAAATGTGGGGTACAACTAGAATGTGTTAGGAAGGTCTAACTAGACTGTGTTAGTGGGGTTCAATTGGAATTTGTTAGTGGGATCTAACTATTCATCATGACAAATTATACTATGACAAAACTACCATATGGGAAATGCATTACTAGGGTTCTATTGGAATGTGTTAGTGGAGTGAAAAGCTATCCACCATGATACTATCACCTAGGTAGTGGCATGATAATTGTCGATATCCAAATAGGCTTACTAAAGCCCATGACAGTAAAAGCATCAATGAAGTCAAGTGGAATGCAATAGTTATTTGATATAGCTGAAATATGTTAGTGGCCTCTACTTGAAATGCATTAGTAAAGTATAGTATATTATTGAGTTCCAATTCTTTTAACTAATGCCCTTACCCATTTGCAAATATAGTATATTAAGTTTTATTTTACAACTAAGTGAGTAATTTCTTTTTACTGAATTATAAAATGAATGCCCTTACCCATTCACAAGTATAGGATGTTGAATGACCCTACCCACTTGCATGTATCTAATGTGGAGTTCTAGTTCTCTCAACTCCTAAATGATGTGTGTGTTTTTTAACAATACTTATAAGGTAAATAAAAGTATCCCACCATTCCCCTAGTGCAACACACAAGTGAAAGTAGGTATCGAAATTACAAGCTTTGAACGGTAACCCTCGTACTGACACTAGGTATCAAAACTACAACCTTCAAGTTAGAGTTAATAGTATCCAAAGAAAAAGATCCGACCAGTCCAACGACTCCATTGCTAAACACCCGTTAGGTGAAAGTAAGTATCAAAGTTACAGCCATCCTCACGGTGTGCGGTCACCTCTGCAGCAATATTACCATCTAGGTCAATGTTACCATGATTTCTGTCACTGTGCACTTGGAATTCGAACCAGAGACATTGAGGACCGTTAGAACGGGGGACCAAATGCTGGCCCTGTTCGGCTATCGACCTCCAACACCGAAAATTGGAATTCTTTGGAAATCCCTGGCACTAACAACGTAAAAAGTAGAGGCCCGAAGCGTTTATGCTTCAACCTTGATCAGCATTGCAATTTGAAAAGTTTTTTCTCAAATGAGAAAAGTAAAACCCCACCATCGCCTCCGTTGGAATTCGTTACAAGGTTTACAAAATCAATATTTCAAGACGCTTAAACGACACTAAAATGTCAGATTTGTTGATGCATTTGTCGGTAGAGAGAGGAGTCCCTTTCCTAAACAGAAAAATCCCAGAACATGTTGAAAAAGGGGCATCAAGAAACACGGAACATGAGAATTTGCTTCCAGTAATTGTCCACTGATGCATCTTTCACTTTGGTCCACTTTCCACATGCAATCCAGCAATGCAGCAGATATAGTATACAGCAGCAAGCACTGTTGGGCAGCAGCAACGGAAGCAGTCACAGTATCAATCCTGAAAGATCTGTTCCATATTGTTTCATCAGCATGGAACAGTTCGGGATTGTGGGTTTTCTTCTGCTGTTTTGCTTTTCGATGCAGATGCCGATGCAGATGGTTGTTGGGGATGTGGTTGTGACAGGAATAGGGATGAACTGGGGAAGCCAATCTTCTCACAGGCTGCCTGCTGCCACAGTGGTGAAGCTGCTGCAGAAAAACAGGATCAAGAGAATCAGAATCTCGGACACAGAACCCACTGCCATGAAAGCCCTCAGCAGCTCCAACATTAAGGTCTTTGTGGGTATTGCTAATGAGATGCTTAAGGGTCTGAGTTCATCTAAGAAGATTGCTCGCTCTTGGGTCCACGACAATATCTCCAGATATGTTTCCAAGGGCGGTATTGATATCAGGTATGGGTTCGTCTGTATGTGTATAGGTTCATTTTTCTTCGGTATTGAATTGGGTTATGAGATTGGGGGTTTCTGTTCTCTTAGGCTTTTAGCATTTCTTGGTTAGAGATTACCGCCATTGATGAACACAGTAGTTTCTGGTGAGTATGGAGCAAGATTAAGACTGATGAATTGTAGGATAAGTCTTTTATGGTAAATAGGCGATGGCTTTGAGGTAGTGGATTTGGTTTTGCTTTGGGAGTTTTATGGAAAAGTGTACAGTACAGAGATTGAACAGCCTGGTCGAAGTTCGTTGGAACCTGGATAGCTCCATGCATTTTGGTTTTTTTCTTCTTACGATGAAAAGCATTGTTTTGGGGATTCTTGCTGCTTGGTCTTTTTACAAGTACTTTAGCTGTTCTTTCCCTTGAAAACAAGCATTACTTTTCTGCTAATACAATACTAACATGCACCAATTTTCCGTATCCACAGGGATATATTTTGGTAGTTTTTAGAACGTGAGTGTTTTATGACTTTGTCATCAAGAACGATATTTACTGGGTCGATTCAAGGAGTTGGTTCTACTGGGCTGAGGCTCATTTTCTGTATGTTCATTTTCCAAGCATATGTTTGGGAATTATTTCGGACTACTGAGCTGAGGCTCATTTTTTGTATGTTCATTTTCGAAAGCATATGTTTGGGAATTATTTCTGTAGTGTCCGAACCAAAGCTAAAATGGTATGTTACCCAAGACTATATGTTAACCCCTACCATACTTCTTAGCAAGAGCATTGGGATAGAGCTGATGACCTGCACAACAAAAACCTACATCTTCCAGTCAAGTGAGCAATCACAATTTAAGATTATTAAATCCCATAGCAAAAAGGTTCTTTAATGTTATCAAAAAATTTTAACCAATGAAAGATGGTGTAGTTGGATGTGTTCCTGTTTATTTAAACAGATACGTAAATGGTTGCTTTCTTGATAAAAGTTTTGTACCCTTCTTGCTCTGGATTTTCAAGCTTTTGTAGAAATAATGATTTTAAAAATGTTTTAATTTAAAACAAGGAGGATCAGGATGCTAGCTTTCCAAGAACTTTGATCTTGTTCTTGTTACCAGCTTCTAAAGCAACTGTTTGGACCTATTCTGTTTAAAATTTTACCAAAATGATTGTTTATTACTAGTTTTCCGGAATAGCAACTGCCATTTTTATCATGAATGATTGTTCACGTTATAATTTCTAGGTTCAATTGAACAGGTACATTGCAGTCGGTAACGATCCATTTCTTAAGAGTAACAGTGGGCACTTTCAGCCATTTGTGCTCCCAGCTGCCTTAAACATACAAGCCGCCCTAGAAGAAGCTGAACTTGCAAGCAAAATGAAAGTTGTTATTCCTTGCAGTACTGACATCTATCAAAATATTTCGAGGCTTCCATCAAAAGCAATGATCAGACCTGATTTGAATAAAACAATGCATCAGCTTCTTTCATTCCTGAAAAGGAATGAATCTCCGTTTGTTATAAATTTCAATCCTTTTGAGGATTTTCATCAGAAAAAGAATTTTTCGGCAGGGTTTGTATTCTTTGAGAATGGCTCCCACCCTGTGGTTGATGGGAAAAATGTCTACTATAATGATTTTGATTGGAATCTTGACACGCTGGAGTCTGTCTTGAAAAAGCTAGGTTTTGGGCAGATGCCGGTTATTGTCGGGGAGATAGGATGGCCAACTGATGGGGCACCGAATGCTACATCTGCAAATGCCCAGAGGTTTTATGCAGGTTTGATAGATCGTATAAAAAATAATAATGGGACTCCACTCAGACCAGGAAACCCTCCAGTGGAAGTGTATTTTAAGAGTTTGCTGGATGAGGATCAGATGAGTGTAGCTCATGGTAAATTTCAGAGGCACTGGGGGATTTTCACCTTTGATGGCCAAGCAAAATACCCCATTAATATTGGACAAGGATCACAGAATGTGCTTGTGAATGCTCAAAATGTACTTTATCTTTCTCCAAGATGGTGTGTTGCCAATGACAACAAGGACCTTTCTAATGCATCAAGTCATGTACAGCAAGCTTGCTCAACTGCAGATTGCACAGCTCTCTCAAATGGAGGTTCTTGTAATCATTTAGGATCTCCAGGGAACATTTCATATGCATTTAACAGCTATTATCAACTGTACAATCAGTCAGTGGAAAGTTCTCACTTTGATGGGTTGGGGATGATCACTACTGTGGATCCATCTGTTGGAGATTGTAGGTTTCTAGTTGCAATCAATGACTCCTTTGCTTCAAGCCTGTACAAGGGCATACAAAAACATTTGGTTGCACATTTTATCCTGATTGCATTTTCCCTACTGTTTCTTTAAGAGGCTTTTCTTTGATTTCAAGTTTTGCTAGTTCTTTGGAGGAGTCCTTGTAAAAAAGCTGCAACGGTTGTATAGATGATGAGAGATGATGAAATTAGACATGATTGTTGAAGCGTTTGTAAGAGAGGGTTGTGCTTAACATGAAACAGATGGATTTGAGCTATTCCTTCTGAAAGGCGTCAGTGCTTTCATTCTTATTTCAGATGTATTTTAATGGTTTGTACCATCAATTTCATGTTAGCTATTCAAGTTTTTAAGCCATAAATTATTTTTTTTATTTCTTTTGATGAAAAACTGCAATGAAGTATTTAAATAGTAGTATCTGTTTGCCCTGGTATGCAGAATGGATAATTTATTGAAAAAAAATATTGTATTTGTTTAATTCAAAAATATATAACCTGACTTATGAGGCATAGCAACTTGGTGAGAAGGTATGGCTTATAGTTTGGAGTTCACAGATTTAATCCCACAGTATGCTGTCAGGAACAGTATGCTTTCAGGTAGAATGTAATATGCAGGAAATCATAGTCATCCCTTAATAGATTACTTCAATTAATGGAATAAAGGCACCGAGATCTTATTTACATTCTAAGGTCTTTGTTATAATAAAATGAAATTGGTTTAATTTGCACTCAATTTCTTTTCATGCATATCCTAGAAAAATTTAGGATTTTATTTATCTTAGTTCTTAGTCAACCTTATTTTATTAGGACAAGACTAGAATTATGATAACTAAGAGACAAGACTAAAATAATGATAACATTAATTCTTAGGTGGAAATCAGTTTCAGAAGTGTTTCTCCTAGAAGTGAGTTTTAGAAGTATTTCTTCCATTTATGATGTGGATATAAATTTGTGCTGCATGATAAAAGTGTCGAGCACACATGCTGATTTAACACGGTAAAATTTGATATGCACCTGCAAGTTGATCTAAGCCTTCACGTAACTAATTAATGGAAAAGGCTGGAAAGAAATTGCTTTTTTTATTTTTTATTTTTGTTTTTAATCGAGGGTTATTATTTGAAATGCTTCTCCCGCAAAGCATAGTTCATGCAGGAGGAGAAATATTTCTTTTTGGGCTGGATGTTTTTCTTTCCTTTGGTTTTAATATTATTATTTATTTTTCTTTTTCTGATCCCCATCTTTTTAAAAATATTCTAAAATCTTGGTTTATAGATTCCATTCCATTAAGGAGCACTGAGTTATAAATTTAAAAAATTTCCTAAAAGGAATTTTGAAATTGGTCCTATACATCAAAGGGATTTCAATAGCTGGAAGTTAAAAATTACAGAAATTCTAATCTTTGTATTTTAAATTAAATTAAAAGTTTTCATAATTCAATTTAAAGGTACTTGTGTTTCCCATCTATATTTAGGTAAAGGTAGAGAAGATTCCATGAAGATTTTTTATTATTAGCTTTCTACCATGCAAGTATTAAATTTTACCATGGTAGTAGAAATTACTAAGAAGATTCTTATTACTAGCCATCTTCCACATACTAAAGTCCAAGATTTACCCTACCAGCCATCTATTCCTTTTTCAAGTCCTTCAATGGCTTAATGGAGTTAAACTCTTACCCTACCACCCATCTATCCCCTTTCATCTTATGCACAACCCATCCAAGCTCATTCAACACTGCAATAAGCATTGGCACAAACACGAGTAGTATCATTTTGGATCCCTATCTTCCAAAATATTTGGAACGTTCCAACTCTCCCCAAAATTAAATAGTTCCTTTGGTGTCTCCTCCACCATGGTCTACCTATTGGTAAACAGTTTGAATATCTAGGAATTTCCAATCCCAATTGCCCTCTTTGTGGTAGACAAGATGACTTTGTCCATGTGTTTTGGCTTTGTCCCTTTGCTCAGCATGTGTGGAAGTGAGCTTTCATAGTTTTTCCTTCATATGAGCTATCTCAAGAGGATGTCATATTCGGCTTTTTAAACATTACTTCTGCTAATCTCAAGTTTCTATGGAAAGTTATTAGGCCTACAATTTTATATTATATTTGGAAGCGAAGATGCAATGTTATATTTCAAAGGATTGATTATTCTAATAAATGTTTGCTCACCAGGTTGGAGAAGTCGTAGATCTTTCGCCTCATTTATTTCCAACTCATATCTCAGGCATCCAAGTTCAATCTGGATAGACATCAGTTGGTTCATCTCTTGTAGCTGTAGGAAAGACATGTGCATTTCAGTAACACGCATCATCAGTAATCTCTGCCAGGAAGCTTTCCATTTCTGTTGTGAGAAGTCACTATTGGAACTCTCTCTATCTTTAATTGAGAGTTTTTTTTATTCCTTATCTAATTCTTTGTCCTTCTATCTTGTAACGAGTCAGCATGGGTGGTCGTTTGGTGGTGCCCCAATTTGGGCTTCCTCCCTTAACATTTGTTTATTTATAAGGCTGGTCCTGAGTTTCTTGCATAGTGCTCTCAGCTTCCCCCTTCAACCTTAACCCTATGACTTGTTCAGGTTACTGTAACTGATACACTGTTAATATCAATAGAACTTCTTTTCAGGGTCCGACATCCCCCCTAAAGTCCAAGATTTGCATTGGTCGTAACAAAAGGTTTGGCAATGATTTTCTATGACTAGCTCTTTGCTTGATGCTATGGTCCTTGGAAATGAACCCACCATGGGTCTTAACATATTCTTTGGAATTGAACCTTTGACTTGCAAATCAATAGTGTTTACAAGTCTTTAGGATGCTAGAATGTGGTAATGTAGGAATGCATCCCTCACAATAGGAACATGAGGAATAGTTTTGCCTAAGATGTTTTATGTTGGATTGTAAGTTATTGAAGATTATAGCTAGAGACCTGAAATAATTAAAACATAGGTATACTCCAAGATTTATAAAAGTTTATAACTCAACGCTACTTAGTAGAATCAAACTTGTAACCTAGAGTTACCACCCCAAGACCTACACTAAGCTAACACCTTGTTGTTACGTTTGGACAACAAAATATTTTGGAAGCGATTTATAACACAAAAAAGATTTGTAGTTGACACCTAGAGTACATTGGTCAATTTGCATCTCCAAGTGCTTGGAGATGCATCTCTGTCCTTGGGATGTCTCAAACATCCAATTTTCCCTAAGGACATGTCCTCATGTAAGACAACAAATCACAAGTCATAAGCTTTAACCAAATGAACTATGCCTCACTAGTTCAAATTAATTGTATATTATCATCTTGGCACCTTTGCCGCATCTATGATAGGTTGACCATAAAAAAAGACTAGAGATTTAACATGATTTACTATAGTTATTTATAATATGTATCTATAATTGGTGTTTTTTTTAAAGAATCAATCTTTCATTGTTTTACCTTGTATGAAAAAGGTTCTCCTCCAAATTATAGCTATGTATTATAAATTTATAACTAAACAACAAACAATTTAATTTTGTTTAAGAATGACATGTTAGCCTAGTGGTAAGACTCTTAACTTGGAACCTTAGGTTATGGGTTCAATCTTGATAAATAATGTTGAGTTGTAATGTTTTAATTTGATTATATGTTTTAAGGGTAAATCATCACTTCAAACCTTTGGCTATGCCCATGTTCAAACTTGTATCTTCCAACTTGAGAACCAAGCACCTTAACATCGAACCTATCCTACTATCACTTCAAATACCGGTCCAAACACTAGTCCCCATATGTTAGAGCTAAGGAAGTAAATATTGCTTTAAAAAAATTCCAACAATCCTCTTAATCCAGAGGACATATACATGGAAGACTATCTTCAAAACACATCCAGGGACTTCTTGGCAAAATGCATTCATTGATATTGTTGTTTCTTGCAAATTTTCTGTGACCAAATTCATTGAGGATTATACTTGGCTACTTTCATTGGTCTTCAATTTACAACTATTTTAAATTGTGTTTATTTTTTAATGGAGTTTACAGCACTGCTACAGGCTAGGATTTAACAAAGATGTGACTGGTTGGAAAGTATTGAGCAGGATTGGTAAATGACAGTATTTGTTGGTAAGGTGATGCTTCAAGGGTCCTATTATACAAGGATAAGTTACATGATAAATCTTGTTTCCTTGTTTTGTTTTCTGTCATGTAAACATTATTTCCATCAAAATGCCAACCTCCCTGATCTTGCAGAGAATGCATACTTACTCTTCCTTGTTTTGGACTCCTTGAAAGGGTCATCAGCTCTCACTTGCATGTAGAATTGTGTTTTGCAATTGGAAACCATG
>MNCI01020463.1:2233-15538 GCA_015680685.1 Gnetum montanum | reverse complement strand
CTAGTGTTTAAGAGTTTGAAGGTAAAATATATAGCTTGAATGTTGATTGAAAATGTTTGGAAGTTATTCTCTATTTTAAAAAGTAATGTTGTTGAGGCCTTATTAGGATATGAAAAATAAAGTATTAAGAGTCATATTATTCATATAATTTACCGGGGCAAGTAGGAAGAAAGTGACTGATTTCTTTATGCAAGACTAAGGTTTTGAATGCGAATACGGGAGAAAATTGCAAGATAAGTTTATTCAGAAAACAGGGGATTCCAAAGCAAATGAGTTTAACTTGAATTCAGGGCAGAAAGAAATGATCAGCAATGAAATACTTGGGCAGTCCTAATTCTATTCCGAATTTCATTTGGCTTCATCAGGAACCTGAACAAAACTGAAAGTAAAATCATTTGCTGTTTCTCAAAAACGCAGTAATGGGAGCCATTTTTTTTAGTCAGAAAATCATCAACGGAAATACAGTAGCCAAAGTTTCTTGCTGAACAATCTAGAAGAAAAGGACAAAAACATTTGCAGCGAAAAAAGAAATGTTTTGAAAAGGCCATTTGTTTGATTTGAGGCATTGCTGCTAGAACTGTGGTTTGAAATTTGGGGCTGCGGTGGCCAGAAACAGAAACAGAGAATATCAATATTATCTTCTTCCTCCTGTATTTCTGCACAATTTACGGCAACCACCAGAAAGGCCCACGTTCTCAATCCATTCTTGCTTGCTGATTGCTAATGTTTCTGTAACAGATTCAGATTTAAGTTGCAAAGAACAAAGGAGAAAAGCCAAGGTCGGTGTTGCGTGATAAACTCTGCAGGTGTGGCCGTGTTTAACAATCCGCGATCACAGGAGTTAGCACTGGAACAGTTGAAAGTACATGGCAGGTTCTACTAATTTTGTGCAAAGGTTTGGAAAGCAAAAACAAAAATATAAATCAGCCGATTGTGCCCACGGTGACGGCGATTTTTACCAGGGAAGACCAAGGTTTTAATCACAAACTTTGCCGCTAACATTCACAAACTTTGCACGAAGGTATATATAAAGTAAACATTAATCTATAACTTCACAGGAGTATCGGTGGTTTAAATACCAAAATATATATAATCAAAACATATATACATATTATGACCATTGAAATACGTATAATATGAAACCTTGATTTAGAGACTTGCTTCCAATTATCCCAAGTTATGAAATATATTATTTAAATGCCATTGAAGATTTGCAATTTTAATTATCCTATAAAGTCCTCATTATATTAAAGTTAGCATAAAATGCTCCTCATTTTATGCATAACTTCCTAACTCCCTAACTACCTAATCTTCTCCTAACTTATCTTCTAATTGGTTAGTCTAATTACTTAAGAGAGAAGTTAGGAAAGATATTTGAGATATTTTTGATATTTTAAACTTGACATCTCATTTGAATAGGCAAAATAAAGGGACATATATTGTATTTTAATTTTATATTGTAAATACCAAGGCCACTTGTCAACCTCTTTTATCTCTTTGGTGGTTGCAACCACCCAAAAATTGTTGTAACTTATCTAACTTGTTGGGCAAGTAATTTTCTAATTGGATAGTTCAATTACTTAGGAGTAAAGTTAGCTAGGATATTTAGTAAGTAATCTCCTATTGGCTAACCAAGTTACTTGGGAGAGAAGTTAGGTGAGATATTTTTTTGAATATGTAACTTCCCTACCTACCTTGAAACCCTAATAAAAGGCTTCAAGGGTCAAGGAGAAAAAAAAGGAAGGGAGCATCATCATCACACAAGAAGGAAGTCTCACATCATACTTGGAAGATTTGTAAAGGGGATTTCTTGAACGATGGCTTGCTAGAATAAAGATTTCAGCCTCTTTGTCATGGTCCTGTGAGTTATGCATTTTATTTTTTGTTTTGTTTAAATTGCTTAGCTAGTGGTTTAGATAGTATCATCCTTGGCAAGTAATTTTGGGATTTTTAGATTGCTCTTATTGTTCTTATTGCCTGATAGAAATTTTTATTAAAATTTTTTCATAGAAGCGCTTGTGTTTAAAAGCGTTGAGAGCATTTTAGTAGTAAATTTCATTATTGAGGAACGTTTGGGAACTGCTATTGGGTTGTTGGAAGAGAGCCTCTGTTTGTAGTCACGCCATGGAACAATTTAGTAGCAGAGAGGGTTCAAAAAATCTTTGGTATTTTGATGGGACTAGAATAGCTTCTTTATCTTTAAAGTGATTTTCCGTGTTAGTTAAATCAGAAATTGTCAAGTCTTTTAAAGGTGCTGTTTGAATGCAATCATTGGCATCTATTGTCTAGTCAAAGAGGAGTCTCGTACGTGGTAGTTTACGCAGCGATTTTTGGTAGCACAGTAGCATTGTCTTGAAGATATTGCTTGGTTGAACCTTGGAAGTTTGAACAATTCATAGATATTGAATTTGGAATAGCTTTATTGTGAAGAGTTTACTCATGTCATTTTACCTTGTTTAAATATTTGAGGTCCACACAAATCTGCTTTCTTTTCTTTTCTGTCTATTTCCATTGAATCTTCCTCTATTTCTAGTTTTCTTGTGGAACTACCTCTTTCTCTGGGGACAATTAGGAGTATATTTGCGGAGTTGTGCTCAAATGGTTTTGCAAAATTTTACTTGTTACAAGCAGGTATTATAAGGACCATGTAGACTAGGTAGTTGAACAAAATATGAAACTTTCAATAACTCACAGTACTGGACCAAGTTGGCTGAATCTCTTTAAAGTAAGTCATTTGTAGTTCACACACAACGAAATTGTCACATTTCATACAACCGCATGCCGTAATAGCACACACACATACTCACATTAACTACTGAGTTATTTGGAGGTATCTGGGCCTTGGTGTTGCCAGAGACCAGCAGACACCTAAATCCTATTCGAGGACACTCGTTGGCGGTCGCGTCCCAAACGGTCGCCAACAGGGGTAGTGTCAAAGCAGGGACTGTAGGGCTGATATGGTCATCCTGGTAGAAGTCTATGACTTGTACCATGTAAAACCCAGTAGCTTTGAGGAATTTTATTTCCTCAATAAGGGTCTAGATGAGCTAAAATGCTTGCTCTAGACTCGACAGTGTTGTGGATGGATGGGGAGCTTCAGGGGCAGCTCCTACCTATGGTATGGTAGGGACGGCGGCCTGACCCATTAGCGGTACCATTGGGATGACCCTTGTGAGCAATGCTGCCTATGTTGTCCACGACCTGGTAGGTGGTGTTGTTAAGGCAGTGACTGCAGGTTGGGCTATCGAGTAAATTGTTTGTGTCATCGGCAGCATAGACCATAGCCCTGTGTTAGGTTGTACTGTCTATGAGGCTTGGTGGGCTTGCAAATGGACGTAGTGAGACATTTGTGATGCTTGCGGAATGGGTGAAGGAGCAAATGGAGCCCACCATGTGGATGGGCCGGGGCCCACCATAGTGGGTGGAACGGATGTGAATGTAGGCATAGAAATAGATGTCGCGTATGCTTGTGAAATAGGCATGGTACGAACATGTGGTAGGGTAGCCACGATTGGTGTATGATGTGCTACAGGAATAGATTGCTGAGCATTCTGCAAAGGAATAGTAGCTATGAATAGAATAGGTGAAAAAAGCAAGGGCAGGTGTTGAAACTCTGCAGGATTAGCATGGCTACCCATAGTCGATGTAATCGTAGGCATAATCACAAAGGGAATGGTAAGAGACAACGGCTTGTCCCAGAAGGACTGGGTAGGAGGGACAGGAGTGGGATAAATTGGACCTCCCTTGTCCGACTAGGAATCAAGTTCTTCCTGCCCATCTTGGAAAGCATCATATTGGTTGGATGCTATTTCTGATTGCTCCCTAAGCCTAGCCAACTGGATTAGTTGGTCTAGAAGCCTTTGGTATTCTTGTGTTAAAGGCAAAGAAACATCGGGACTGGGAACAAACTCCTTCCCATTGTAGTAAGCGAACTTGAAGCTGCATTTTTCTTTGAGTTCATGTACATACAAGGGAATATTGGCCTGAACCTTTGCACAGAGGAAATTGTAGCACTCATGTTGTTGGGCCAATCCCTCAAGTCCTTGGTTTTGGATTCTGAGAGACCGACGTGTTTCTAGAATCGGGCTTACTGGTTGTTCAGCACCAGTAGTGCATTGAATTGTGATGGGATCTTCAACATTGAAGAAAAATTCCACGTTGAAGGAATTTGAAGTAGTAGTTGAAAAAGCCATTGCAAGCAAGTAGTTATGCAAAAAAGTGCAAAAGTTATGCAAAAGAGTGCGAATGGACAAGGAAATCGGAAAATAGCAAAAGGAAGTCTTTACATCTTGCTGGATTTCAGAGGAACCATTGAGGTGACCGACCTGCACCACACAAGGCGTAAACAACCACAAATGGGTGTCACATTTACATCAGTGCACGATAGGATGCAGAGCATGTGCAAGACTACCATAAGACGGGAAAGCTAGCTAGTTGACCAAGAAGGCTTTGCATCTCACAGGATCCTTGAGGGACCATCGAAGAGACCGCGCTGTACCACGTGAGATGGGGTACCAAACGCATGCAAGACTACCATAACATGGGCAAGCTAACTAGTGGTCAAGAAGGATTTGCATCTCGCAGGATCCCTGAGGGACTGTCGAAGCGGCCACTCTATACCACGTGAGATGGGATATAGAATGCATGCAAGACAACCGTAAAACGAACTAGTTAGCTGGCGATCGGAGCCCTTGTGTTCTGTAGGGCTCCCAAGGAACCATCAAAGCGACCGATCTGCACTGCAAAAAGTGCAAACAACCTCAAAAGGGTGTCACATTTATGCTTATTTATATCAGGGTGCATAAGGCTCACAAAACTACTGTGACACGTGAAAAAGGCACCAAAAGAGCCCTCCTTCTAGCGCCAAAAAGTTATAGCGATCGAAAACATCGACAATTGGAAAACACCGAGGGGTCGATGGGCATGACAGTTTCGACCCCATACCTACGGGAGGGCTGCACTGGGTGTGTGCAAATATGGGGTGCCCTGAACGGTCTGGTTGATCAGACAGGGACTTAATCGGCGTCTATATAGCCTTTTACAACATATGGTCTTGAAAATGGGGACAAAAATGTGAAGTAATGCTTGAACGTAAATAAAGTAGAAAAATTAGTGCAAGATGCAACAATAAACAAATAATAAGTTAAAATACATTTAGAAAAATGCACCACTCCAAAACTACAATCTTGCCCTATCATGGTGGATACAGTCGGTTGCATAGCGTGGCAGAGTGCAAGGATCCCGAGAGTAACCAAGACGTGTAGAGAAAAATAGGTTATGTGCTTGGGTATGGCCTTGGGCCCTGACAATGTGAGAATTCTACCAAGGTGGTAGAAAGGGAGACTGAATAGAATGTCAGTTGAAAGAGCTAACTATTTTTAGTGTCGAATAGAAAGCTTACAATGCTTGATGTTACAATGTGCGTGAAAGAAAACTTGCATGCCAGAGTGAATGCTAAGGAGATTAGAAGTCAAGGAATTGGGGAGGATTCCTCACTTTTGAATTCTACTCAGAAAAAATTCTGAACCCTTTGAATGCTGCTTTTCAGGGTATTTATAGGATCAAGGGCACACTAAAGGGACAGTTTGGATGTCGTGTGCCCTTGGCCGACATTGACTTGTTTATGCTGCATCTGCCAAACATGACTGTTGGACTTATGCGGTTGTTGTAATGTGAGCCTACCATGCCATAATTTCACCGTCAGCATCTAGAGATGTGTACCAATGGTCCAATTAGGTGAAGTGCATTAATGTCGCACAACCACCCCCATGCCCTGCTATGCATTGTAGCGTAGCATGCTTGGCGTAGTGTAGCACCTTTTCATGTGTTCCGCTACATGTGTGTTGCATGCTTGCTACGCTATGCTACACTACGTAGCATAGCATAGCGTAGCAACTGGCCTTAGTCATGAAATCTTTGCCAATTTGCAAATTTTGCTTCCTACGAGACATGTACACTTTTGCTAATTCCGCCATTCGAGCTGCCTTCTGTCTCTTTTGTAGGATTTCTATGCCTTGCTGCACCATGTAGCTCAGCGTAGCATAGTAGCAGACATGGTCCACCACTTCCTGATGGAAAGGGACATTGTTGAAGGACTTGAAATTGGGTGTGGGAACTAGCTATGAAGCTATTTCCGTGCTATGCTACGTCATGTGGCGTAGCGTAGTGTAGCACCTCGCTCTACAATTGTCTTCTGAAGCTTGCTATGCTACATAGCGAGGCGTAGCGTAGCGTAGTAGACTTTGTGACTTAGAAAACTTGTCAAACTGTTTCACGCATCCGGAATGCTGTTGCCAACTCCGTGCATCACTTCTAAGCAGGCTATTGGCTGGACAAGCTACTTAGATGGACAGGCAGGATGACCTGTAGAGCCTGTTTACACCTAAAGTAGAAAATTTGCTAAACTAGCTGGCCTAAACTCAGAACGTTCTCCTCCCGGAGAACTATCATGGTGCTTGTTTGAATTGCAAGGCTTGGTGAAGCAAGAATGACTTTGAAATTTTTGGGGTGTTTCAGTTACCTCCTACTACATTCATGGAAGGTTAGATTACTTCACAAATACAACAATAAAATGCTATGAGGGCTATAAATTCATAACTAGCTTTCTAGACAAGTGGTCTAGACAATCAATCTAGGAAAAGACCTTTACTTTGATCCAACATTCCTTTTCAATCCTCACAATCTATTTTAGCTAACTGTCTTGCATCTTCAACACCCTCATCCTCTACATCAAATATCTTTGAGTACCCTTCAAACCAAGTTCCACCTCAAATTTACACTGTAATGCTAACTCTTGCTATTTCCAACTAGACCAAGGATGGTAATCTTCCTACATAAATATTTAACTTAGTAACTCCACTCATTTACTTGCACATTGCTAGACATGAGCCATGCAAGGCTCTTTTTGAATTTGGTTCTGGAGTTAATCTTATCTCCCATGACATGTACAAGGCTTAGAACCTACCACCTCTCAAGAAAAGCAACATCCATCTAGAATTGGTAAATTAGTTAATTACTATCCCTCTAGGATTAGTAGAGGACATTGTGACCATAGTTTTTTGGTGGTCCTATCTTACTGATTTCCTAATGATAAAGGTGAAAAATTGAAAAAGTGACTTTCCCATCATTATGGGAAGGGCTTGGTTAAGCACGATCGATACATGTATGGGCATAAGGAACCTATCTTTAGAAATATCCAGGGAAAATGAATTGGAAAAAATAGAGAAGAAGCATATTCCATTCATTGTGTATAATGATAATCAGTTCAATTCCATGCAAAATATTTGGTCCATTAGAAGTACATAAATTAAAGCATGCAATTAGTATGTAGAAGAAATCAATATTCAAAGGTGTCTATATGCAATACCCACAAATTAAAAGGTTACCAAGTGGCTGATAGCTAATTCAGATAGTAGCACATTATGAATAGAACCAACTAAGAGCCTAACATGTGCTTAAGTTGAAGGCATGGATAAAATTGAACAAGTCCATTTCCAACTCTTTGATGGAGATGATGATACCTATTAGGGAGAGTTGGAAATCCCTAATAACTTTAAATAGCAACCCTTAGAGCTAAAAATATTACCGATCGATATAGAATATGAATTTTTAAACAATGGTAAACTAATCATAATTAATGCCAAATTTTTCTCCTAAACAAAAATAAAATCTATTGAAGGTAGTTAAAAAATGGTCAATAACATTTTCTTGGTCATACCTAGAGCTAATAGGAATTGATCCAAGGATATACTAGCATCACGTTTACACCAAACCAACCATGAAGCCTAGAAGGCAGCCATAGATGTAGCTAAATCCCAAATTGAAGTAGATCATCAAAGAGAAAATTGAACAATCCCTCAAGGTGGATTTCATCTATCCAATCGTAGATATTGAGTGGGTTAGCCCACTTGTAACTATACTAAAAAAGAATGGCAAATGGTAGGTCTGCATCAACTTTGGGCTTTTAAATATGGAAATATTTAAAGATCATTTCCCATTGCCAATTGTGGATCAAGTATTGGATACCATATCTAGGCATTGTTATTATAGCTTCTTGGATAGTTATAGTGGCTATAACAAAATCCAAATTATGCTAGAAGATTAGGTGAAGACAACATTCCCAAGTTCTTGGGGGACTTTTGCATATTGTAAGATGCCATTTGATCTATGAAATGCCCCTACAACATTTCAATGCTTAGTCCTTAGTATCTTCTAATAGCATATTGGTAGTGGTGTTGATGTCTTCATGGATAACTTTTCCACCTATGGAGCTACATTTGAGCAAGCCTTGTACCACCTAGAGCAAGTATTGAAGAGATATGCTAAATCAAGCTTGTGGTTCAACTAGAAAAAGAGCCATCTCATGGTCCAAGAAGGCATTGTGCTAGGGTACTGAGTTTCACAAAAAGGCATGGAGGTAGACCTAGAAAAAATAAGGGTTATTCAAGGAATAACTTACTAGCTAGAAATAGTTAAAGATGTTTGGTCATTCTTTGGACACACTAGCTACTACCAGTGATTTATAAAAAATTTCTTTAAGACCATAAATCCATTGGTAGAGTTTACAAAGAAATATTTACCTTAAATTTGGACCAAGGAATGTGAACATGCATTCCAAAAATTAAAGGAAAAACTCATAGAAATACCAATCCTATGAGCACTAGACTGGTCTAAACACTTTCAAACCATAACAAATGTATCTAACTATGCCTTGGGAGCCATGCTCATGTAAATGGATAGTAAGAAATGTCCATACTACATCCACTATGCAAGCCAAAGCACTAGAAAGCATAGTTAAATTACACCACCACAGAAAAAGAACTAATGGTTTGGTGTATGCTTTGGAAAAGTTTAGGCACTATGTACTTGACTATAGATTATTTGTGCATATCGATCGTAGTGCAATCCACTTCCTCATGAACAAAACAATAGTGAGCCCTCATGTCATATGATGGCTTGTGATCTTGCAGCAATTCAATCTCACGATGGTAGATTAAAAAGGAACTGAGAATGTGGTCACTAACCACCTCTCTTTCATTAGATGGGATAATAAAGAGGAAGAGAGCCCACCCTTTGATTAGTTTCTAGACAAACTCCTCTTTATAGGAGCAATAAATGAACAAACACCTATAGAAGAAACATGGTATAATGGCATCCTCACTTATCTTCTTACTCAAGAGATGCCATAAGATTTGGATTTTAGAAAGAAACAACAATTTTTTCATTGCGTTAAATACTTCATGAAAATCAGTAGACACCTCTACAAGGTATGTGTCGATGGCTTGATTTTTTGGTGTGTCCCTAAAAAAGATCAACTATGCATTCTCCAGGATCATCATGAAGGGCCTTGTGGAGGCCACTATGTAGGAAGATGCATGTCCATAAAAATCCTGATGGTGGGATACTATTGGCCTACAATCTTCAGGGATGTCCACCACTTTGTCAAGTCTTGTGAACATTGTCAATGAGATGAGGGGATGACCACTCACATGGAAGGTCCTCAACAATGGATTCAACCACTAGAACCTTTTGACATATGGGGTGTTGAATTCATGGGTTTCATCACATCTATATCTAATGGAAAGGCATATATTATTGTAGCAATTAACTACTACATAAAATGGGTAGAAGAAACAACCTTCATTGATTGTACAACATCCACTTCTGCTAGATTTATACAACAAAATATTGTAAATAGGTTTGGGGTGTCATGTTCACTAATTTCTAACAATGCAACTCATTTCATAGGTGTCACTTTTAAGCAATTAGGGGTTGAACATAAATTGATAACACATTATCATCCCCAAGCCAATGGTCAAGCAGAGGTATCCAATTGAGAGATCACAAAAATACTAACATGGACCATTAGCAAATATAGAAAATATTTGAGTACAAAAAATAACAATTCTCTTAGGGCTTATCATTCAACATGGAAAATTCCTATTGGCTATTCTCCCGATGAGTTAGTGTATGAAAATCTTCCAACACTCCCAATCCAATCTGAGCTTTGTACACTCTCAACAACTTGTAATCTAAATCCTAACTTAAGTGTATCATAGAAAGAAAGATTGATCAACCTAAATGTGCTAGATGAAATTTGATTAGTGGCCCTATCTTTAACTGAGGTAAATAAGGCATTCAGTAAGTAATGTCATGACCTTAGAATCCAAAAGATAAAACTTTAACTAGGAGATAAGGTCCTCTACTAGAACCTCACACATGTATCCTAGAAGGAAAAATTTCAAACATTATGGGAGGGACCATACATAATTGATCAAACCTTTCCTTTTGGGGCCATGTTAATCTACAATCATGAAAGCTTGAATAAAAAGCAATTGGTCAACATCCAACAAGTAAAACCTTTCATAGAACTAAGATGAGCTAGTGCAACTACCACCTCGACGGATAGAAAACCACATTCCAATTTTTAGATCTCCTCCTTCCAACTCAATTGTGGGGGAGATGGCCATTCGTGCTAACCATCAACATGGCTTCTTAGTTTTTCTACTTTTTTTTCATGATTCTGATTTTACAAATTATTTTATTTACAAATTTTTTATTTTCAAAATTTTTAAATTTTACACCATTATTAGTATCTTTGAACCTTTCTTAACCATTTCAAATTTTCCTATATATTTTACCTTATTTTATTTTATTGAAGTGTGATATTTCCTCATTTTTGCTCATAAAAATTGCTTTATTATCATAGGACACAGTGTTGCTGTTGTTGTTTACTAATCATGGTTTGTGCTTAATGTTGTGATTGTCAATGTCTAGTTTCTATTTTTGAATTCTAATGTCCAATGACTTTGACATGATTTATTTTTCATGTAATAGGTAGTGAGTCCACATCATTATCCCATCCAATGAGCTCTATGATTTTCCTTGTTCTAGGAATTTGAGATCCCTTCCATTAAAGAAATTTTTAATCAATTGGTGACCTTAGTAGTTTCAGAATCAGGAAGGATTTAAAGGTTTGTAAAGGATGTGACTTCAAGGGGATTCAATACTATTTGTACTCTTCTCCTTGCTTGAGTGCTTGAGTGTTTTTCATGGACTTCTCACTGTTCCATTCCCACCACTAATAAGAAGTTAAATAAGTCTTTTCATGGTATGGTTCCCATCAAAAAATTTAAAGAAATGATTGGAATTAAAACCATACCCCTTAGACATGAATAAGTCCTTACATGGTTTCGTTACCATTTCAAAAAAAAAAAGAAATGGAAATTTAAAGCACACACCTTGGACAAGTAAATAGGCTAAAGGCACTAGTTATGAGAGTAGAAATACATTCACCTATGACTGAAGGTCCCCTCTAACTAAGGCCCTCTCTCTCACTTCCTACTTCTCTTTTCTTATCTTTGTGGAATGTTGGTTATCTTCTGGAAGCACTCTTGTGTCTCATGTGGGTGGATTGGTCTTAAAGAAATGATGTGAAGTCATTAGAAATGGATGGTTTTGGTCTGGACTAAGGATGGATCTTCTTAGGTCATTTTAAATAGAAATTCCACATGGGACTTCTTATGACCTTAATTTAGAACTTATTCTACCTTCTCTATCATGCATCCATGATACCATTACTCACCTTACTATCATGTTCTATGTTATGCTCTATGTTTTGGTCTGATGTGTTGGAATTCTTAAGTAGATTCTTTCTGGTTGGTCCTTAACTTTTCATGATCATTAAATTGACTATGGGGCCCATAAACTCCTTAGTGATAAGGGCATCAAGGGCATGATCCTACTATGGGGAGGACCCACTCGCATAACTCTTGGTTTGGTTAGTTAAGGTCCCTTACCTTTGACATTACTACAATTCTATCTTTCACATATTCCATTGTGTATTTTTCTCAATGCTTCTTAACATTTCATTTCATTCATCTTCCAAATTAATTTTTCTCCAATTTTTCCAAATTTATGAGCTTCAACACCCTTTTCTCATGTTTTCATACTATTCTTAGCCTTTTAAGCTTTCATTTGACCCTAATGTCTCTTCATATTTTGCAAGTTTGATTAAAGTCAACAATCATCTATGGTGGTCAAAGGCTACATCATTGAGGCCTTAACAATGTAGCCCCCTTCATTGATGAGGCCCAATTGACTAGGCCTTGTCGATGTAACACATAAATCCTATATATACCATCATGCACTTAGAATTTTTTTTACCATTTTCTCATAACACATGGGAAGTTTTTGCAATTTTTCAGAGCCCAAAACCTTCCAAAACCCATAATTTCCCAACCATTTGTTCAAATCACTCTATTGTTTGATCTTGCACTTATCAGAGGTAATATCTTTATCATGGGGGCCACAAACCTTAAGGTTTCTAATGAAAAATTGATGAAAATTTTTGAAAATTTTTCTAACTTGCCCAAAGGGTTAATAACCTTAATGACATATAAAAATTAACTTTTTCAATAGTTAACCCTTCCAAAAACCTATGGGATTATTTATTAATCATAACACAAATAAAATAATAATTGGTGTACTTAAATAAGCCATAATAATAACTTATCCAAAGTGTAATTGTCCTTAAGAGATAAAGGTATCCCAATTGCTTTAAGTTATATAATGATTGCTAACCCATGGTGTTATTGTGATTATAGATGAAACCAAAATAGAAATGCCTATATGAAGGAGAACCCTCTCAACCATAGAAGAAGTGGACTAAAGCTAAAAGGGGCCAACAAGAATAAGCTAAAGAACTACTAGAGGCAACCCAAGTAATGAGACCTCTTTGTGAGGAGCCTGAAGTGGAATCTATTTGATAGGTTCTAGAAGAATAAGTGCTAATAGAAAAATCATAGTGAAGAGAAGTGCATGGACCTATGCTAAGGCTTAAGGTCACTTTGACTAAAGCCTACCTTGATATCATCAGGTCCTAAGAAATTCAATGATCCATTCTTTAAGAGATCAACTTCAGGCCATTCTTAGAGAAAGCTCTAGCAGATGTTAAGACTTAACTGCAAACCTCTCCCATGTAGCCAATAATCACATCTAGTGGGGAGTGGTACATGGGAAATACATACCTCTTCTAGAATAATCAAAGGCTAGGATCCATAATCAAGATCAAGGACATTCAAGTGTTCTACTTGGTAGAAGCTATCACATAAGCACTAAGATTGCCTGACACTAGAATATAGCTCGCAGAGCTATCAATGCAAGGTGATCCTAAGGCCAAGAGGGAGTGGACCCAGTGATGCTATAGGATTGACCATAAGGAATACTGCATACTCAAACTGACAAAGCACATCTATTTCCCCGCTGTTCCCATATCCTGTGTGCCTCACTCTTTTTCCCCGTGGG
>MNCI01020459.1:0-10378 GCA_015680685.1 Gnetum montanum | reverse complement strand
CATCAAAATAACAAAGATTTTCCTAGATCCTCTATACTCAAAATAAGTAATTTCATTAAAACACTACTATTAAATTACTCTTCAAACTTTCAACAACATGAGCTCTTCTATGGAAAATCTCAATAGGAGTCTAATATTGCACAAAAATAAAGCTATAAAAGCAACCTAGGATAAATCCTAAAATTAAATGCCCAACATGATACTATCTAAACCATTAGCTAAGTAACTAAAGAAAAAGGGGGAAAATGAACTCACAAGATTTTTAAAAAGTAGCCAAATTGATGTCTTTAATAAGCCATCTTACAATAATTCTTCAAATGTCTTTTTCAATCTTCCCCTTCTCCCAACTTTTAAGCTCTATTTATAGTGGTTTCAGGGTGGTTACAATCATCATAGGAGGTTATAATTAGTTACAACTATTATGGAGGTTGGTTATAACCACCATAGATTTAAATGCTATAGCTAACAAAACATAGTTACAACAACCATGGAGATTAAGAAGCTATGGTTGACAAGTGTTCCATCTAGTTGCCAAGTGACCTATTTAGTTACCAAGGAATCCATTTAGTGGTTATAACCACCATGGTAGTCAATAACTCCATGTAACGAATTTAAGATAAATAAAGGCTTAAGTTTTTAATTACTTGACTTGAGAATTCAGTACCGTCTAGAGCCCTCTCATAACTCCAACAATTGTGATCAGCACAGAATGATACGTGTAAATCTGAGCTACAGAACTAATGCCACATACAACATAATATACAACATAAAATTTGGTATGTGACATCGAATCTGTTATGCTGAGTGTGTCTTCCTATTTTTGATGCCATCTATATCGCTTCCAAACCCCCTAGTGCTGCACTCCACCATTGATAAGGGTTTGCATAGCCGAAGCATGGACGAAAAAGTGTTTCCTGCAACTGTGTTTCAGCTTCCATGGAGGCAAATTTCATTACAGTTTTGACCATGATGAAGCTTGGGAAGAAAACAAGAAAGCTTCACTGGAGTTTGATTGTATTTTTGTTGTTTTGTTTCTACTCGTCCTCCCCCTTTGGCAATGGCTGCGTAAGGTGAACTCAGCAGAAGCAATGGCAACCACTAATGCTTCACCTACATTTTGGCCACTACCATTTTGTGTGCACCATTTCCTACACCATCTCGTTGCAGAGATGTGTGATGGTAGAAATTTAGATCCCAGCGCCAACAAGCATGTCAAGGTCTCTAGAGTATTGTTGACAGCGATCACTGAACACCTGCGATTGGAATTGGCGGCAGCCATTAAAGCATCAACCTGCTTCAGTTGCATCAGACACATGACTCTGTGCGCTAATCCTCGTAGGGAAGGATGGTTTTTGCCGACCTTGTTCCATCCATCCATATATGTTTCTGTGATGTTGTTTCTATATCTAGGTTTTCCGCTCGCTGTGAACCAAAATAATCCTATCCTAACGCCAATTCAATCCCATCCCATAGTTAATGGCTACTTCCTCCTCTATTCTGCAGCCACTCCGCCATTGCCACTTTCTACATAGACCATCAACTACTCTAACAATATTAAATACCCATATTACCCTACAGTGCATTCTAAAAGTAAGCCTCATTTTTCTCCCCCATCCTCCAAGTTCATGGCTATGGCTCATCCATGGTAGCATAATTTTACTTTCCTCTTATTCCTCCTCGTCATCAAGAAACATGAAGACAAAGGCTGTTGGTATCGATTTGGGCATGACATACTTGTACTCGTGCCTGGGAATTTCAGTAGAAAATTTTTTATGATTACCTTCAAAAAATTTTCAAAGATGGAAAGTTGAATGAAATTTTAGTATAAAATAAGATATTGCACTCCAAGGATGGCTTGCATAGCCTTTGAATGGCAACTTAGGATGAGAGGAAGACTAGTTCGTTTCCAAAACTTGGGAATAGCCTGGTCAAGATTGTAGATGTTAAATAATGTGCCTCTTGTCTTTACTATCCTTCTTTGACAAGATGAAATCATACCCCTTTTGTTAATGCTTTCCCTCTCCAATATTTTCAAAAGAAAAATCAAAGAAATCTATCCTTTCCAAGGCTAGATTCTCTCTTCCACTTATCTCATACTCATTGTCTAATGCCTACTTCCATTTGACATTGTTTCATTAGTACTCTTTGATTGAACCTTTAATCTATTAATAATTTGGAAACTTTGCATCTTTGTTCTATACTCCTTGGATAATGGTTCATCAAATGTACTTTTAGTATACCTTTCATATAAGATCACCTTTTTGGAACAATTC
Source organism: Gnetum montanum (assembly GCA_015680685.1). Taxonomy (NCBI): domain Eukaryota; kingdom Viridiplantae; phylum Streptophyta; class Gnetopsida; order Gnetales; family Gnetaceae; genus Gnetum; species Gnetum montanum. The sequence goes on along the minus strand of MNCI01020459.1, from coordinate 8,105 downwards.
TCCCAAATAAGCTAGACACCATGGAAAACACCTTCAAAAGTCTTATATCTATTTCCCTTCTTTAACTCATGACATATAATGCCTCCATGGACAATCACTGCTGCAACCTTAGTCATGATGAGAGAGAAAAGAAGTGCAAATTGTAGAAGGACAATTTAGGGCTATGTGTAGGATGCCATGACCTATATTTATTTTTCAATGCTCAATTTTGTAAATTCTATTTCATGAAATGACCAAAATTTGGCAACATAGTTCTAATTAAATTTAACAGAAAAAATAAATACCTTGATTTTTCTTCAGAAAATTCCTACTGTAACCCTATTTCATCAAATTCCCAGAGTGTTTTAACATGTAAAGTGTAATTCATGATACAAAGTGTCAAAAATGCTATGGATTACACTAAAGCAGCATAGTTAAGCTTGTATGTCAAAAATGATGTCAATTCTAGTATAAAATATCAAAAATGCTACAATTGTCAATCTCAACATAAATGTAAAACCACTATGGATTTTGGCTAGTGTGAATGGTCAAAAATGTTGTGTGAATGCTTGGGAAACTTTCTCAAAGCAATTCAACATAGAAAAAACTATCCATTATCTATTTAAATAAAAATTTAAACCATTTTTAAGGACTTTTAGATTTTCAAAACTATTCCAAACGTAAGAATTTTGGAGTAAAGAGAGATCTAAGAGCTCAAAGAAAATTTTTCTCCAGCGTTGATCATCGAAAGTACTGAGAGCCTACCACAATCTACAGATCAACCAAGCAAGATACATTTAGGTCAACTGCAAAACATACCTTGCCTACCCATGTATTGGATTTCCAACATCACTTTCAAGGGGATTTTTGGAACATTTATAGTTCTACACTTTGAAAGTCACATGGGCTTTTTGATCTATATTTTTTCACCCTATATTTTTCACAAGATTAATATAAAATTTCACAATGTTTTAGTCACATTTTATACTACTTTTTGCATATTTTCTACATTATCTCTCGATTCTCTCATGGGTCCAGCGTTGGATCTAATATTTATATGCAATCGCTTGTTTTCTCTTATTCTCACCTAGTAATAGACATATTAAGTCCTTAGGTGATTGACAAAACTATCTAAGATACCTCAAATCTTAAACTTGTGGATCTTGAGGTGAAATTATTCTGCATGGATTTATTTGATTTCTTCCAAATGTGAAACTTTTGGAGTAGAGAGAGATCTAAGAGACTATAGCAAATTTTCCCCTAGCACTAATGATTGAGAGCACTAAGAGCCTACTACAATCTATAGATTTACCAAGCTAGATGCATTTAGATTAGGTGCATAACATGCCTTGCCTACTCATGTATCAGATTTCCAATAGCACTTTCAAGGGGATTCCTAGAACATTCATAGTTCTGCACGTTGAAAGTCACATAGGCTTTCTGATCTATATTTTCTCACCCTATATTTTTTACAAGATGAATACAAAATTTTTTAGTGTTTTAGTCATATTTTATATTACTTTCTACATTATCTCTCGATTCTCTCATGGGTCTAGTGTTGGATCTAATATTTATACCTAATCACATGTTTTCACTCATTCCCACTTGGTAATAAACATATTATGTTTTTAGGTGCTCGCTAAGACCACCTAAGGCATCCCAATTACTTTCAAGGTTTATGGATCTTGAGGTAATTTATTCCACATGGATTAACATCGAAATTTTTTGTCATGACAACTCATGCATCCACCATTTAGCTCTGAGGGTAAGCATTCATAAGTCACATTAATTGATTTCTCATGGACATATAAGCACACTCAGAAATAAAAATAACAAATAACAAAACATTAAATTTTCAAAAGGACACAAAATGATTTATAACTAAACAAAAAAATTAAAATAAATTCTACAACATACTCAAACAAATGAACAAGATAACAAAAATAAACCATAGGGCATTTCTTTCTCATGAATAAGGCATATTTATCACCTAATAGGCCTCTAAGTAAATAGCATGTGGTTGCTCATTTGTAGCTCTCAGAGGTAGAATATATCCATTATAATGCTTTAGATGTTGGCTATTTACTAGAATAATCTTATTTGATTTATCCTTTCCATTGAAATTGAAATTTTTCCAAATGGGATAAGTGTGGTGGATTGAAATAGAGGAGCCTATTACCTACTTCAAAATCAAAACCCCCCAAAGTATATATCATGGTGAGGCTTTGTATACGAGTGTTTAAGTCATTCCTCATCAAGATGATTTTGTAGTTTTTATCTAACTTATTAAGGTTCAATAATCATTCTTTTTGCACAAAATATAAGATCATATTAAAATATGCAACACTACCTAAGATTTTTATTTTAAGATTAATGGATAGATGTGAAACATGTCCATAAAGTAAGTTGAATAGTGTATATCCAATAGGATTCTTCCATGCTATTCAATAAGCCTAGGAAATTTTATTCAACTTTATGACAAAATCTCTTTTGTATTTACTACTTATGAATATTTTGCACATTTCATGGTTAGTAATTTTATCTTAGCCATTACCTTGAAGATGGCAAGGGAAAGTTAACATATTTTTTATTCCATAAGATTACAATATATTTTTAAGAACCTTACCACTAAAATGTGTATTATTATTAAAAATCAAAATCATAGGTATCTTGAACCTATGGAGTGTGTTGTTCTAGAAGAAAATAGTCATAGTTAATGTAGAAGAATCCTTTACGATAGTTGCTTCTTTCCACTTTGTGTAGTAGTCTATGCATATAATGATGTATGCCTTGTCATTTAGTGTAGAACATATGGCGTCACATCCCCATTCCCAAAGGATGTTGTTGCCCAATGGAGATGGTGTCTCTTCATAACAAGAGTTATTGTTATCATAACAAGGACTAAATGGGTAGTTGTAATTAAGACCTGAAAGGGCATGTTGTAATAATGGATGTGTATCTTGAGGTAACCTTTAGGGGTTTGACCTAAGGCATTTATACCTAGACTTAGAGGTCATGCCAGGCATGGAGTGGCAAAGACGATACAGGTAAGTCATAGGAGCCAGGTGAAGCGGGACAAGAAGTGGACTAGCCATCCATTCTGGTTGGTTATAGGCCTAATCATGATGGTAGTGTTGGATTACCTCTAACAGGATAGATGTCAAAGGAAGAAAACCCCAAGGAACACTCTCAAAGCATGATTTACATACCCTATTCTAAATCAATAAATCATTCTTTTTCATTTTCTTTCTACACTTTTTTTTGTTATTTCCATTATGCATAATGTTGAATGTTACATATATTTGATGTTTGGTATATTTTCTTCTTATGCATAATGTCTAATATAACGTATATTTGATTTTTTCCATGACATATGGGAACAGGATGTCACATATGGGATTAATGAAATCAATGCCCTATAAATTAAATAATTCTAATTATTGGATCCACTATTGTGGACAATCCATTTATTAAGGTGTAACTTCTTATTTTTGTCACGTATCATAGTAGCTGGTGAAGTGCTAAGCATCACAAAACATGATAACCCAAAATAGCCCATAACCAACAACTTTGTTGCAATTCCTTTTTCATCATAATATCCACCACAAATTCCATGATGTGCATAGATCAAAATAGTATCTTATCTATAATCTAGTATGTACAACTTTATAAGACCATTTGGACATCTTTTGTAGAGGTTCCCTTTGATGACCAAGTAAGACTTTACTCAATGTTGGAATATTTGTATCTTCTTCTTGTTCTACCTAGAAGAAGTTTTTTAGGCCACTAGGTAGTTCAAGATATCAACATAACATGGATAGTCCCATCCATTTTCTTTGTCAAAGATCATATTATAGATGTAATTATTAGGAAATTCATGAAGTAACATCTTCTTTCTTGTTATCAATTCTTAATCTAGGTAGATGATTAGCTATCACATTCTCAACTCCTTTGTAATTCATCATATGTAAATCAAACTCCTAAATTAGTTCAAATAATTAAATCACATGAGGATTACTATTCATCTTGTTCATAAGGTACTACATGGCACTATGATTAGTGTGAATGAAGGCTTTGCACCTAGGAACATTGTGCCAAAATTTTTGAAGTAAAAAGAGAATGATCATTAACTTCCTATTTGTGATAGTATAATTGAGTTGAGGTTCCACAAGGATTTTGCTAGTGCAATAGATGTAATAGGGCCTCTTCTTATCATGATATTGATTTAGGAAAACCCCAAATGCATAGTTTGATGCATCCATCATAATGTTAAAAGGACAAGTCCAATCGAGGCTCTGTAACAGAAGGGTTTGCATTAATCTTTCCTTCAAACATTTCAAGATATTTTTACATTCCTTATTTCAAGTGAATGGACATTCCTTATTTCAAGTGAATGGATATTTTTACATTCCTTATTTCAAGTGATATCAAGCAATGTTCTAAATATCTTAGAAAACTCTTTTATGAATCTATGATAATAGCTAGTATGTCTAAGAAAAGATTGTAGCTACTTGACTCTTGTGAATACTTGCATTATGTTCTAGATGATATAGATCTAAAAAGATGACTAAAATTGTAGAAAATTACAAAATGTACTATAAGATTATAAAGATTATTTTAAGCTTCTAAAATTCAAAAAACATGATTATTTGCTATTTTTATACTTTCAAGAATTCCAAGAAATCCTAGAAACTATGTTTTTGGTTGTTTTTGCAATTTTTGGACTTTAAAAGGTAGGTTTTACTTTTACCAAATATTTTCCTCATTACACATGCCATTAAAATAGGATGTAAAAGTTCATCATGATCTATATCATGAGGTGTTTTTGGAATTTGTGTTAGCAAGTTAAACATTTTTTGTCTTCTAGGCCATCATCATTTGGAGTTGTCTTAGAGATTAGAAATGCATATTACAATTCAAAGCTCTAGTTCTTTTGAAGAAAATTTTGGCAAAATCAAAACAAGGTCAAAACATATCAAAATAAAGTCAAAACATTTTTAGCATCTTCTTAATAAGAATAATTATAAGAAAATGCTAAATCTCAAAAAACATGCAAAGAATAACTAGATATGACATATAGATAGTTCATCAAATAGTTGATGAATAAACTAAAATTGAGTAAAAATGAATGTGTATATAAACAAATATCCAAAACTCTAAAAAGAGAGAAAAGTACCAAATTTTCCTTATGTGAAGAAATCTTTGCATGGTTGAAATCTCCCAAACAAGATCCAAACCCTTGGCAAAACTGAAGATCAACGATGCTATATATGCAAATTCTAAAATGAGATCTGAAGTGAAGCACTTACTAGGGTTTTAGATGATAAAATAGATTGAGATCTATCTTCTTTTCAATTTGGTAGAATCTCACTCTCTAGTTTCATCTCCCAAATATTGACAATGCAAGTGGATAATTTCTAATTGAAAGGTTACCAAATATTTATGCTCATAAGTGTGTGACATGGTTGGGTAAAAAGAATAATTCTATTGGAAAAACTAAACTTAAAAAGAAAATATAGCCTTAATTTCTAGAATTAATTAAGAATGATATTCTAACATGGACTTGTACCTTGTGCAAACCTAATAGGTACCCCTCTATGGATTAGTCAATGGCTATGTCTATGATAAATTCTAATAACAATGTATAAGATCCTAACATAACTAAGTACTACCATGAGACTCTAAAACATAAGCTAAAAATAAATAAACAAATAAAAACAAAAATATTTATATTTAAAAGAAAAAAAATTTTACTAAAAAACATAAAGTAGTCCAAACAAAGCATATAACAAAGTTGATGTAGTACTCCATGTATTAATGACCCATTTGATGCTTGATACTTGTTAGCTTAAAACTCCAATAAAGGGTTAGTGTGCATATTATAAATTAAGAAAAATAAAATAAAATAAAAATAAAAAATAAAAAACATTTAAAATATCAAAAGCATATAAAAATGGAAATTACAAAGAACATAGATTAGCCAATACAAAACATTATCATGCTAAAATTAGAAAAAGGTTTTAAAACATAAGACGTATGCTTGACAACAAGAACCAAGGATTTAAATCATAAACACTTAAGGTGTAAGGGGTATGTAAGGTAGCGGTGTTATACTAACCTTCTAGAAGGTGATTCTATGCATATTCTAAGTCCCAAAATCTATGACTAATCATAGTGTCTAGGATGATGTCTTAGATCAAACTTACACTAATTTATGTGGCAAGAATCCTCCATCTCCTCTAGGGTCCCTCACAACTAGCTAGTATCTAATCATTAGCATAAGAAATTTCAAAATCCTTACCATTAATGAGGTTGTTTTTCTTTAGTTAAAGTTCAAGAAAAACCAAAATGAAGCCTTCTACTTATATGAAGCTCAAAGAGGTAGAGGAAGCAAAAGAAGAGGTAGAGAGAGAAAGATGGAAATAAAATAGGTCCCAAAGCTAGCCATCATTGCAAGCAAATCAATTCTAAAATAACTCTTCCCAAAATGAGGAAGAGGAAGGGATTTTCAAAGAGGAAGTGTAGGCTTCAAAAGAGGTAAAAACATAGCATTTTAAGAAATATAAATCCAAGAAAAAAATAAAAATCTAAGAGAAGGAAAGTGATGTTTCAATAACAAGAAGTATGAACATCTTAAGCATTTTTGTTACAAGGTAGCCTTCCCAAGCTTATCCATCAATAAAGACACTTCAAAAGGACAATATGATTATGCTTCCATTGCTAGCACATCAACCCTTAACAAGGATATGCAAGGTGATGGAAAAAAAAGTAAGCTATTCAACCTTCATGTGTAGTAAGGATCAGTTATCATCCACATGGATCCTTGATAGCAGTTACTTCAATCACATGTTACTTAATCTCTCCATGTTTATTAGGATATGGAGAGGTAACTTTAGAAGCATAATAGTTGGAGATGGAGCATTCGTACAAATTGAAGAATTTGGAGAATGCATCCTCACTTTTCATGATAGTCACACCACCCAAGTAAGTGATGTTGTTAAGTACCCTTACTTTTAGACTCATTAATTTCCATAGGAAAATTGGTGTTCAAGTAGTCCTTGATGGTAGAGGCTTTACATTGAACAATCATAATGATTTCATTTATTACCCTCCAATGTTATAAAAAAAATTATTCTCTATTTATTATTAAATTTTTTTAAAATTATTTTATCAATCCAACAAGTAGAACATTCCTCCATTATCCTTGCAAGGTTATGGTGGCAATGATTAGGGTATGCAAATTATCAATACATCCTTGACATAATTAAGTTTTAAGAAGTAATTTGAGTGAAGTGTGCTCCCATCTCAAATAAAGTATGTAAAGCATGTCCTTATTGCAAGCACAAGTTCTCTCCTCACAACATACACATGCAAAGCAAGAATAAATCATTAGAGCTTCTTCACATGAACTTGGTCTAATAAAATTAGCTTCCATCACAAATTCAAGATTTTTTCTCATCATTATTGATGATGCATTTAGATATACTTAGGTTTATTTATTTGAATGCAAAGATGACGCTTTCTCTACTTTAAAATATTTTTAAGATATTGTGGAGAATCAATTAAATTTGAAAATTAAAGCCATTATAAATGATAAGAAATGAGAATTTGTAAATAATAAATTTGATGATTTTTTAATGAAAGTGTGATTGAAACATGAACAACATATTGTTACTCATGATGAGTTGAAAGAAGAAATGAAATCTTACAAGACATGGAAAGATGCATGTTGAGGTAAGCTAACTTGTTGAAATCAATTTTGAATAAAGTAATCCATGCATCCTTTTAACTCATTGATGGATTGTACTCATCATAAAACAAATAAATTGCTCCATATTAAGTTTTGTATGGTAAGACACCCAGATTTTCTCATTTTAAAATCTTTAGATATATTTGTAGGATTCATGTTTCAAATGTCATCATGAGAAAATTTGATGATAGGATTATAAAATATATTTTTTGTAGGTTATGATGAAAAATAAATCTTGAATTAATATTTTGATCCCATTAAGATAAAATATTTTTCCTCAAGAAATATAAAATTTGAAGAAAATATATTTTAATTGATGTATTTTGAGACTAAAAATGAAGTTTCAAGTTAAGAATATCAAATGGAAAAGTGGGAA